>WBOK01000089.1:0-210517 GCA_009289805.1 Alternaria gansuensis | reverse complement strand
TTGTATTCGTGGCGATGCGGAGGTGCGAAGGTTTTGGTGTTCTGATTAGTCAGACCCAACTGTCAGCATTTTTACCAGCCTAAATTACTGTAGTAATAGCACAGAATAAAAGTAATAAGTATAAAAATGTATTAAATTTTATTATTATACTTATTATAGTTAATTCAAATAGTTTATACTTTATACAGATTGTTAACTAGTTATTTTATTTTTTATAAAATTAGTATTGTTTACTTTTAGTTAACATTAATAGCTCTGTTTTACTTAAAATTATTTCTATAATACCTTACAGACTACTGCATGCATTAGCCTTGCCTTAAAATATACTAAGTCTAGATAAGAATAAATTTACTTTGTGTAACACTTTAACTACTAAGGAATTTTAGTAAACAATTTAACTAACAAGTTATCTAATTAAGATTTAAAATAGTATTTTAAAAAATTTCTTAAAATAATATAGCTTAAGGTTAAAGACTTTCTACGCTAAATTAACTAATGTTAAAAAATAATAAAATGCTTAACGCATTTAACTCTAATACTGAAGACAACTCTAGTGCTTAGGAGATTAGGAATTTTAGGCAACAAGCTTATGTCTAGGCATAGCAATTAGCTTTTATAATAAATATAATTAATTAGCTCTCAAGTTACCTAATAGCTACTTTAAACAAACAACTTGTTGCTATAAAAAAACTTAAAATAGTACTTCTTAAGAAGTATAGAAAAGATTAAAAGAAATTATAAAATTCTTTTAATTATACTAACTTATACTGCAATTATAACAAAGTTTCTACTAATTAAGAAAAGATTCTTATAGCAAGCACGTATATAAAAAACAAAGCTTTTCACTAGATACAACTCTATATAAATAACTACTTACTAAATAAAGAATATAAAAAAGAAAAGGTAAAAATATAAGCTTTATTTACATGTTAAATAGAGTCTAAATAACAAATAGAACGCATTTTAAGAAAAGTAGACGCTAAGAACTAGGCTAAAAGAAAATTACTTGCCTAAGGCAGACTACATTAGTATTAGCATACATAGCAGAATTTAAGTAATTGCAAGTATAGATTAATCAAAATAATAAAGGACTTGATATGGTATTTAAAGTAAGCTTAAGAGAAAATATTATAGATAGCTTTGTATATTATAATAAGCCTAACACACTACACGTACTAGTTAAGCCAGCTATACGCATTAATAATAAGCTCTAAGAACAATACAATTAGAAGAAATACTTCTAAAATAGCCTAGCTAATACAAGAAGGCAACGCGGTAGATATAATAAGGATAGCAACGCTATTATAACTAGCAAGGTATAAGAGAAGATTTAAGATAGAAATACTTAAAAGAGAAGGCAAAATAGCTTTTTTAGAAAAAAATGCTAAAAGCGTTATAATAATAAGGCATGTCTTTAATATAGCAAAGTTAGACACTTCGCATAAAACTACAAGGAAGAATTAGTTAAATAAGCAGCTGTTAAAATTAGAATAATTAAACAAGAAACGCTATTATTAGTTTAAACAAAACTAAATAACAACTTAAGTAACTTAGACCTCTACGTAAAAGCACGCTTAATAGACAGCTACGAAATTATACTATAACTAAGACTAGATAATAAAGTTCTTACTTTAAGTAAACTTAAGCTAACAGATTAAAAAGTTAAGAACAAAGTTATGCTAGAATAATTAACTAACAACTAATGCTAGGTATGTAGAATAACAACGCACTAGGCCGACAAATATATAATCTAAAAAAGAATTATAATTACTAGCAAGAAGGCTAAGGAGGTTAGATATTAAGCAATATACTAACAACTCTACTTTAATAATTTAGTAGCTAAGGTTAAAAACTAAGAAGCTAAAAAAGTAAAAAGTACTAAACAATATAAAGAGTTATATTAGTATAACTGTTAGCTTAATTACAAGTTTTATAAAAAAAAAAAAAGAAGTGTAAGGTAGGCTAAGACTAGTGCTGCTACTTAAACTTGTAAGTAGACAAGTGCTTTGCAAATAAGTGTTACGTTTACAAACTTAAGAAAGTAGAGATCTACTACTAACTTCTATAGACGCAATGCAAGGATAAATATATATACTATTAGTAGTAACTTAAAAAAGCACAATAAGTAGATAACTACGACTATATTACTTTATTATTAAACATCTATAAGGCAGCAGACTGCCTAATTTACAAAGCAAAAAAGCTAAAGCTAAGAAGATAAGCTTTAAGGCAAGAAATACTTTATAAAAACCTTTATTAAAGCTTTTATTATAATAATAGTTGCTTAATACACTATAGCACTATGTATAGTGCAGGCTACTTTCCTAAAAAAAAAAAGAGTAAGTAGGCAAAAAACTAAAATGCTGCTAAAGACAAGGTTACACTACTAAGAGCATACCTAAGATAACTCTAAAAAAAGTATAGAATACTAATAGTAAAGTAAAGCAGTTATTTACAACTATATCTATATATAGTTAAGACATACAGGCGCTTATAGATAATAAAGCTACACAAATAATGATTTCCTTACAAGTAGTAAAGAAACACAACATACTATACTAGGTTAAAAGAAAACTAATCTTAATAGTACTAGTAAATGAAAGATTTATAGAATATAGAGACGGCATATAACAGTTATAGACTAAATTAATAAAGCTGCAAATAGTAGGCATAAAGTGCTAGATAAGTATTAACATTATAAATCTAGGAGAGCTAGATATTTTAATTAGTTATAATCAGCTAAATGCATATAAATCTGCTATAAACTAGCAAAAGAAGATAATACTTAGAAAAGAACTTAAATATAAGGTTACTAGAGTACATAATAAAATACGCCTAGTAAATTAAAGCTTAACTTATAATAAAACATTTGGCAAAATCTTGCTATATAAAATTATAAGAATTTATGTAAAAGACTTTTAAAAAATAGAGATTATTTAGATAAAGTAAGTTGCAACTATAAAAAAAGAACTTTTACTACTAAGAATACTAAAAAAGTATTATACTAACGAGTTTAGGGATCTTTTTAAGGAAAACAAGGCTACAGAGCTAGCAGACTATTAAAATTAAGATTATAAGATTATTCTAGATAAGGAAGCTAAGCTAAGCCTAGAACTAATATACTTAATATCGCCTAAGCATAAGGCTAAGCTGAGGGATTACATCTTAAAGAATTTATAGAAGGTATTTAATGAACTACGATTAAGTTTAATAGCCTTACTTATCTTGTTTGTAAAGAAGCTTAATAGGAAGTAGTAACTATGTATTAACTTTAAGAAGTTAAATAGCGTAACGTAAAAGAACTAATATCTTTTACTACAAATAATAGAGCTTATAAATTAACTTTAAAGAGCTAAGTAGTTTACAAAATTTATTGTTTAAGCAGAATTTTACTAAATTAGGATTAAAGAAGGTTATAAGTAGATAATAGCGTTAAAGACAAAGTATAAACTATTGAAATATATATTTATGCCTTTTAGAATAATAAATATACTAGCAACCTTTTAATTATTTATTAATAACGCACTTTACAAGTACTTTAAAATCTTTGTTACAGCGTACTTAAACAATCTACTAGTATACTTTAGTAAAATGCTTAAAGAACATGTTAAGCATGTTAAAAAAGTGTTTAAAAAGCTTAAGAATTACAAGCTGTACCTGCAGCTAAGGAAGTGCAAATTCTATATTAAGGAGATAAAGTTCTTAGGCTTTATAATATTTATAGAGAGAGTAAAAATAAATCTAAAGAAGATTGCAACTATACAAGAATAACTAACACCTAAAATAGCTAAGAAGGTGTAATCTTTTTAAGATTTGCTAACTACTATTAGAAGTTTATCAAGAATTACTTAAAGATTACTACACCTCTTTTAAAGATTATAAAAAAAGAGATAGAATTTACTAAGAATAAAAAATAACAGAAAGCGTTTAATATAATTAAATAGATATTTCTTAAGGCACTTGTACTAGAGATAAGTAACTTAGAACAAAAAACGCAAGTTAAGACTAATGTGAAAAATTATGCACTTAGAGCTGTATTGTTCTAGCAGTGTCTAGATAAGAAATAGAGACTAGTGTTTTACTATTTAAAGAAGTCTTCTAAAGCAGAACTTAACTACAATATTTATAATAAAAAGCTACTAGAAGTAGTTAATTTCTTTAAATAGTAGGAAGTTTATTTGTTAGAACTACTATATTAGATGAAGGTTTTTACTAATTACTAGAACTTAGCAGAGTTTATAACAACAAAAAAACTTTACTAATAATAAGTTTAATAAGCTAAGATATTAGCTTAGTTTAACTTTAAGATAACATACTGCGCTAAAACGCTTAATAAAGTAGTAGATGCTTTAAGTAGAAGATTTAACCTACGTAAGAAAAGTTACAAGAAACTACATAACACTATATTTAGAAAGATACTAGATAGTAGTCTATGTTATAACTAGCTAAAACTAGCTAAAGTAGCTAAGATAGCTAAGCAAGTAAAAACACTACAATAACAGTAGTAGTAAAGAGTAGCTAACTAGTAGTTTAAGCTTAAGGAAAACGGCTCTAATAAACTACTATAAAATAAATAAGAGTACTAAGATATATTTTAAAAGAATTAAATACATGTACTTTTTTATCTAAGATTAAGTCTTATTAAGGAACTGTATAAGTTCTTAGAATACAGACATGCATTAATTAAAGAAATAGTTAAGTAATAAGGTAAGGTGTTTGCAATACTATGCTTGTAAGCAAAAGTATAAAATATGTTAAGCAATTATTTAGCGTATTACTAAAATAAGCTTAAGAAATATAAGCTTTATAGCCTATTATAATTTTTATAGCTACTAACAAAACTATAAAGTAGTATAATAATAAACTTTATAGTAAAGCCCCTAAGATTATAAAAACTAGAATTATCTTAACTTTGCAACATAATTGTAGTAATTATTAATTAATTAACTAAGGCGGCTAAATTTGTGCTTATAAAAAAGGCTATTAAAGTAGAAGGCTGCGCGTATAAAGTTATAAAAGTACTAGTGTTAAAGCATAAAATTGTTAAAAAGCTTATTACTAATTGTAATAAACTATTTACGTTTAAGTAATAGGACATATTTCTAGCAAAATTAGGTATAAAGAAAAAGCTATTAACTAGCTTTTACTCTAAAATAGATAGCTAGACAGAATAAACAAACTAGACACTGAAATAGTATTTAAGAATATACGCTAATAAACTGTAAGACAACTAAATTAAGTTTTTGCTAACAGCACAATTAGCCTACAGTAGTATAAAGTTAGTAACTACAAAGCACTTGCTATACTAAATAAACTACAAATATAAGCTAGCTACTTTTAAAAATTTAAAAGACATTAAAAGTATTGCAGTAGGCGTATATAATCAAGCCTACTTAATGTAAGAGCTATATAAAAAATTAAGTAGAAATATAGCTTATAAAAACTTTATAACAGCTAAAGTAGCTAATAAGCAAATAGTTAAGAAACTAACTTTTAAAAAAAAAGATAAAGTTTTTCTGTTAAAAGAAAACTAAATAACTAAGCAACTAAGTAGAAGACTAAATAATCTCTAAGTAAGACTATTTAAAATTGTAAAGAACATAAGTAACGTAAACTATAAACTCTAATTGCTACTAAGTATACGCGTTTACTTTATCTTTTATAAAAAACTTCTAGAAAGAGCACCTTCAGATGCCAAGCTAGCTACTAGCATAAAGCTTAAGGACAACAAGTACAAAGTTAAGAAAATTAAGGACTTGTAGAAAATTAGTTATTAGTAAAAATACTTAGTTAAGTAGTAAGAATAGCTAAAAAGTTAAAACACTTAAAAACTAAAAGGAAATTTAACAAACTACAAGTTATAAGTACTTAAGTACTATTAAAGATACTTAAAGAAGAAAAGACTAGGTTCTTAAGAAATCGAAAGTAACAAAAAGAAATTTAAAGAAGCGTTAGCCTATAACTACCCTAAGTAAGTTAACAGCCTAAGTAGTAATAGTTTAGTTGTTAGAAAGTTTGTACTAGGGGTAGAGTTCTTCTTAGCTTGCTCTTTCACGTAATCTAAGAGACTTAAAATTACGTAATTATAATTAGCATATAAATGCTCTTGCGCCTTAACCTCTAAAAGCTTATAGTAAAGATAAGTAGTCTTTAATACTACAAGAGCTTAACGCTTCTCTACGCGTAAAATCTTTAACTTCTATTTACACTTATTAGCATAAACTTTCTTCTACTGTTTTTAAAAAATAAGTTAACTACACTCTGCTTTTACAGAAATATAAGTAGCGTGATAGCTAGTTATAGTATTTATAAAATAACAAAAGTTCTTTTTCTTACAGGGCTTTTTATAAAACGTTATCTTAAAACTTTACTTATTTACATAATGAGTATAAGCATGGCGCTTAGCAGTTAAGTTCTATAAATAATTATAATAAGATAATTAGACTTTAGGCATAGTTAGGAAGGCGTAGAGAGAAATAAGCGCATAACATAATAAGTATACTAAGACATTATATATAGCTAGCTACTTAACACGCAGCACAAGAAAATACTATTTTAGAGTATTAAGATAATACGCTTAAGAAAGAGAATAATGTTATAAGTAATAAGAAGAATTTTCTTCTTAACGTATAGGCGAGGGTTAAAAGTCAACTAGCTACTATGCTAGAAGGTAATAATTTGCGCGGGGCACTAATTACGTGATAACTATCCTGCTAAGAAAGACTATCTCGCTAAGGGAGGGATGTTATAAGGACAAGAGATAGCTGCTATTACAACTATTCTATAAAAGGCAGTAGTTAAATAATAGCAGTAATAGCACAAGACAAAGGCAATAAGTATAAGAATGTGTTAGATTTTATTATTACACTTATTTTAGTTAACTTGAATAGTTTATCTCTTACACAAACTGTTAACTAGTTATTTTATTATTTATAGAATTAGTATTGTTTACCTTTAATTAACATCAATAAATCTTTTCTACTTGAAATTTCTCCTACAATACCTCATGGACTACCGCATACATCAGCCTCGCCTTAACACGGACTAAGTCTAGATAAGTGTAGACCTACCCCGTGTAACATTTTATTAAGTATTATTAAACATAAGTAACTTGTTTGTTATACTGCTTAACAACAACCAATAAGTATTGTAGCACAATTAATGATACCTGAGTTGCGTACTAGCAATAAAATTATCTAGCAATTATAATATAGCTAATTAGAATGTTAAGATATTAAAGCTCTAGGCTACTTAGCGCAAAACGTTAATATTATTAGTTAAAAGCTATTAGAATATAACTACTAGGCAATAACTTATGCCTTATAAGTAATTATGAAACAACATTGAAAAAGATTATTGTAACTTTTTTATAGAATCGTAGGAATTTTTGTAACTTTCCTAACTAGTTAGCTACTTAAGAAATGACCATTGATTATTAAAAAAGACTACTTAGACAAGATATATAGTAATCATAATTTATAAAAGATATCAAATAATACTATGCTAGTAATTCAAAGCTTTGCTATAGAAATTAAGAAGAAATATTGGCATAAAATTGTGAAAATTAATTAAGATATCAACACTGCTACCCTGCCTTAAAGAGAGCAGTTAAGATATAAGGAATAAGTAATCAAGAAAAGGATTAAAATTAAAGCGGTACTACTATACGTGTATAAGCTTGATAGCTAGGCAAAGAAAGCTAGCCAAAAGCTTATTATAAAAGCTATTAAGAAGCACATCAGCGCTAACTCACCAGCTAAGCTTTGGCTAGTAAGAATAAATACAGCAACTTAATTATGTCAAATAATCCTAACTAATATAATTAGCCAGCGCGTTAAAGTCTCTAGCTATTAGCTGTTAGACTAGTAAGAACTTGTTAGGCTTATTTAAAAAAATGCTCCCCATTTCTAAATCATAATATATTAGCGTCTTTTTAGAAAGCGTACTATTGTTTAACTATTCAAAACTTTGCAATTACTTAAGTTGTTACTTCATGAGGTTTCTAGTTTGGGAGTTAGTTTTTAAGTAGTAAAACTAGTATTTCGCGGATAATTTAAGCAAATTCATAAAAATACAATCGCTTTATACTCTATTGGCTTAGCGTCTTCTAATCTATTTTTATTTTTAGTAGACAGGCCTTCCTTACTACTAAAAACAGTAAATAGATTACCTTGAAGGCTTTGAGTAGTTGGCTGCGTAGCCTAATTTGCCCTTTCTTTAATAGGCAATTGGACTTCTAAATTAATTTTAGAATTTACTATCTTGTCTTTAAAAAGAATTCCTATGATTTTAATTATTGAATCTCTTACCAAGTCTGTATTGCAATATTCTTTTAAAAAGTATTACTTTTTAAAAATAATATTACAGGTAGTAATTATCTGATTAAGAATTAGTACTTAAATATTGTATGTCAGAGACAAAATACAGATCAATCGATGAATATCAAGCCTGCTAGAGGATACATATACACACTTTTTGCTACACACCTCCTAGATTACTAGCAGTGCTAGGTAATCTACCTGAGAGCAACCAGCTCTTCTTGGCGCTACAATAGCGGGGAAATAAGGCACGATGGCCTAGAATAAGGCATAATAGCCTAGAATAAGGCACTATGGCCTACACGTACAGGATGAACAGTCCTGTACAACACGTGTCTGTGTAGTAATATCCCTCAGGCTTATCTTTTTGCAGCTATTTCTCGCTTGTGGTCACCAATCTAGGTAAGCGGCTACATCAAAATTGCTTATTGCAGTTTTACCGTCACCGGGCTTATAACTGTCGGAAACAAAATACCGACCGATTAATCCGCGCTCACCTTAACAATAACCCACGTCGTAATCCTACAAAGCATCTTACTAAAATAGACCTCACTAGTTTACTGCTTGCCGCCTTAGGGGTAATCCTTAAGGTTTATTTAGACTAGCTAATCTAGTTTGCTCTATTAAGACTGCATTGCTTAGAAAAAGGCATCTAGAATTAGGTTGATTTTAATCTCCTAGACGTGCCCTTAATGGATTACTAGGAGCCACATTATCTAAAACTACCTAAAAATATTCAGCAACTAGTTGCTTTATTACACAGCGCCAGCACACAAATATAAAAGAACTACAAAATTACTAAATATAATTCAAAGCTTATACAACTAATGCTAGGTATAAATAGAATAATTATAATACACTATTAATAACTATACAGTGTAAACTAGATAGTAAATAAAACAAGTTGCTAAAATTACCAAAATCAATAACTAGATTAGCAAGACTGTAAATTTAAACTTACTATCAAATACTTTAATTAGTATAATAACTTAAATCTTTACTAGCATTTAAGCCTTAGAGATCTTTTAAAAGGAGGATTTTACACCTGTACGTTAGAATACCTAGTAATCAACTAGAGCGTAGTATTGATTCTACTTGAATAAGACTTACTAAGGACAAATAAGCTCTAAGTAATAGTTTACTAAGTAGCAGCTTCTTTATTAATAAGTAAAAATCTAGCTATTACCTAAGGTTATTAGGTTGTTAGCAGTTACTAAATTCTTAAACGCCTTAGGCATTAAGATTGTACCAAATTAGTTATGCAAGAAGCGTAACAAGCTAGCATAAGCTATAGTACTTATTAAAGCTTTATTAACTTTTAATACGCTAAGAGAAATATTTAGTATTTTCATATAAGATTATTTAATTAGTTTCTTGAAAAAAAAAGACACGTATTAATCTAAATATGATCTAAAATAAAGACAGCTTAATGATTTAAGAGCGCTAATAACTTAAAGTTAAGTAAAATTAGTAAGTAATTACATCCCTAATCCTAAAAGCTAAGTCAAGAATTAAAGCATTATCACTTCTAGAGACTGCGCAACTATTTCTAACTTTAAATTACAATTATTAGATTAATTTTTACAAATAAATTACTAATTAAAATGTTAGATAATAAGAAGAAGAAAACAGTTAGTTGATAGAATATAGATGTAAAGCATAATACCAAATAAGGTTAGAGGATGCTAGAGATAGAGGAATAATAGTGTATTGCATGTAGATGAGAGACGAATCGATACCGTCTCGACTACAATATTGTATTTCTATTTATACTAAGGTAATATAGGATTAGATAACCTATTTAGACCTAACCTAGTCGCGTCTAACCTTAGCCATGCTAAACAGATCCGACCTAGCTTAGAAGGCTGTCAGATCCTAACATTATACCCCTATTCATAACATATTTTTCAGATTAGCAAGACTAGAGTAGAATCACCTAGTTTTAGCTATTATACTATAAATAATACTTCGCCGTTAAATAAGAAGTAAGCTTTTTTTAATGTATAATTATATAATTCCTAAGAATTTTATATTATATTTTACTTTTACTTTAAGCGTTTATATGCTAAAAGCTTTTAAAAGGCCTACTAGCGTTTTAGTAAAGTTATATAAGCTTTTTTCAAGTTTTTTTACTTTTCTTTTTACACTTTACTTGATAACAACTAGTAAGTTACCTTAAATTTTAAAAATCTAGTTAGTCTTAGTAATAGGCTAGTATAAAGTTTATAAAGCTAATTTTAGTTTAGCAGCTTTATATAACTTATTAGCTTAGCTTTTTTTAAAAAAATTTGCTCATTTTACTTATTTTAGCCTTACTACAGCTTACTACAAGGTATTATAGCCTAGAATAGCTTATACTTGCTTTTATAATAGTTGCTACTTCTAAAATAAATATTACTATAGTTAGTCAGTATTATATTAGTTTAAGTTGCATGTCTGCGCATTATTATTTTTTATTATATTAACTTTCTTACTAGTAGAAGTATTCATATGTTTTATAAGGTTACTTATATTTTTTTTATATTTATTAATAACACTATCAAGCTTTTTAAGACTTAAATGTAGAAAAATAACTTATGTATAAAAATTTAGTACGTGAAGTATTTTTATTACTAGTACTTAAGTTAAGAATGTTGTGGTATACGTTAATAAGCTATTTTTAGTTATTATAGACTATATTATTTATGCTTATATAACGTAGCTTTTTGCTACTTAGATAAATTTCTCTTGTAATATTAGTATTGTAGTTAAGCCAGTTAAGACTAGTAAGCGTAAAGAGATTATTAAGAACTTTTACTTTAACTTACGAACTGATTTCTTGAAAAAAAAAATATTAGAGCCTTAATTTTCTTTTACCCTGAATAATATTAAGCTAGTTTAAGCTAAGCTATTTATACAGACTAAGGCCTTAAATAAAAGAATTATAAAGTAAATAAGCTATTATAGGCTATAGTAGTTTATTATTTTCTATTATTAGCTTTGTTATCCTTTTTTAGCTAGTATAAGCCTTAAGTAAAAAAGCTTATTCTTTATAATATTGCTATATACTATAATTAAAATATCAAGAGTGACTTATATTTTATTTTTTTATTTCTACAATAACTATACTATTAAGGCTAAGGCTAGAGCTAATAAGTACTTGCAGAAGCAAAAAATAAAGAAGTTAAGTTTAAATACTTTTAAGAAAGTATGTATATCTTATTATTAGCTATAATAGGCTGTTCTAACGTAGTACAGCATAAAGCTATTCAAAGCGGTTATTTTTTACTTAAGTAAGAATTATTTTATATAAATATAAAGTTGTTAGGCTTAGAGTTCTAATATATAAGCGCTAAGAGCAATACTAAGAGCAGCTAAACTAAGTTTATTAAGAGAGTTAAGACCTAAATCTAGAAGACTAAAAACAAGATAGATAAGCTATAAGTAAGTTGATATAGACTATAATAAGCTACTTTATGCTATAATAAGTGCCGAAAACCTTTAATATATATATATATAGAATGCGCTTAGAAGGTACTTGCTTCTAATATGGCATTATAGATTAAACTAGGTTATAGTAGCCTAGTCTAAGACGATCTAGTAAATACCCTAATCTGCATAATTTTAATAATGATATTGTTTCTTTTAAACTTAGTAATTCTTTGCTAGTATAACTTTTGTTTTATAAGTTTAGACTATTTAACTCTAACTATCTTCTAGTACTAGTATCTTGTAAGCCTTAGTATGCTTTAGTAGGCTATACTAGGCTATTATAGGCTGATATAAAAATTACATCAATATACAAAAAAATTTATTATAGTTTAAAGCTAAAGTACTATTAGATACTTAATTGTAAAACTATTTATAAAAAGAAAAAATAAGTAAAAGTATACTTTAGTTGTTTTTATTTCATCTACTTAATAGTATCTCTTTTCTTGTTAAAAAGTTATTCTTAACCTTTCTTTAGTTTTACTTTTTTAGTTTAGCGACGTGGAAATATCTTATTGTTATTCTAGAATATTTCAAGCGCTTCTGCGCTTCAGTTCGAATTAATTATTTAAAAGTCCTTTTTTTTAAAAGAAGGTTTTTAAAGACTGAATATTTCTATTAATTAGCTTTTTTCTTCTTCTTTCTAGTATACAGTTCACTTTATATATATAATTACTTAGCTCTTTTAAGGTGTGTACGTTCTCCTTCTCTAGGTTTAGTATTATCTCTATTAAGTTGTATAGTTCTAATAGTAAAGTATAAAAAACTAAATAAATATTTTTTAACTCTAGCATGTCTACTTTCAACGCAAATACGCTCATCTAGGCTACAATATATTTAGGTCTTATAAACCTTTGGTTTATTTTCTTTTTTAGCCTTATTAATTGTGTATAATGATTAAATACTAAGACTTAGTTTTTTACTTTAAGTATAATAAGTAACCTTTTCTTATTCATAAATGCCTTTTAGTAGGTGTTAGCTATAATTATTTTTTATTTATTTTTACTTTATAGACTAAGTACTTGAAAGGCAGTTTATAGTTCTACAAAGCTTTCTTTGTCCCCTAAGGCTATACTAGGCTATTCTACGCTAATTAGGTCTATTTTATAGTATTCTTAGAAAGAAGTAGTCTCTATAGTTATTTCTATACTATTATTATATGCAAATTCTTTAGTAAAAAATTTTAAAGCCTAATTATCTGGCTTCAAGATATAGTAGCACTAAAAGTATTATTTAAGCGTTTAGTTCTACCTTTTTATCTATCTATCTATTTATAGATCAAAAGTAAATATAAAAACTTTTCTAGAGTTTATATAGTATAAAAAAGTATTTTAATACTTTGCGTTTATTAGCAGGCCTCTATTTAAGATTACCCGCCTTAGTACGCTATATAATCTAATTATTTGCGTATTTAAGCCTAAGCTAAGTTAGTACTGTTCTAGTAAGCCCTTGCTAGGATATAAAAGGCAGTTTTAGTTAACTAGCACACTGCTATAAGTATTGCATTATATACTTAGTTCTGTATCCTGCTAGGAAGCAATTCTGTAATAAAGTCTATTATTACGTCCTCCTATAGCCTACCTAGTAAGGGTAGAAGTTTAAAAAGGCTATAGGGCCTATAACGCGCCAGGATTAACTTCTTACAAGTGAAGCAGTTACAACAATACTCTATTATATCTCTCTTTATACTTTTTTAAGTATATTACTGTTGCGAGTTCTTTAGTGTCCTTCTAAAACTAAAATAACCTATAAATAAGGTATAATAGCATTCTTTTAGTGCTTACGCCTTGCTTCAAGTATTAGTAAGCTCCCTTAGACGTAATAAGCCTATTTAAGGCTTAAACAGGCCCTTCCAGTCTATTTCTATATATAAACTTATCTAATGTAGCTTTTATATCTTTATTAGTAATATATATAGTTTCTTAGAAGTTTTAGATTTCTAAATGCACTTCTATCTACTTATTCAAACTCTTCTAGTACTATTCTTAAAGTAGCTTACTACTTTAATTATTTATTTAACTAAGTAAGGGTTACAGTAATAACTAAGCTTTATTTACTTTCATTACTTAAAATATTCCTTATTAGCTGTATAAAAGCATTATTATACTTTTATACTGGTTTCTATAACTTAGCTATATAGTTAAGATAGCAAGATAGGCTGCCTGCAGAATTAGTACTCCTAGAATAGTAGTTTAGGACAAAATTATAGCGTATTAGCACTAAATATAACTATACTTATGTAAGACAGACTTCACGCACAGAAGAAAGGCTAGTTGAAAGATAGCATGTATTTAGAGTAGAGAATAGCAGACATAGACCTAGAAGAGGCTGAGTATGCGAGCAGCTATATAGTAGAGGAAGAGGAGCTGGTGCTAGCTTAGTGGGTGCTAAGCCTAGTGCTACGCCTAGCTAGTACTAGTGCTCGCTAAGTAGTAAGGCAGGCCTCTATCTCTAGCTACATACTTTAAAGCTAACTATAAGTAAATAGTAGTAAGTAGACAAAGGCTATGTCCTTACATATGCCCCTCCTATAAAAAAAGAGATAGCTAGTCATTTACCTACCCTTGCTAGTACAAAGGAAAAAGAAATATATATAATATTTTTTAAAAAAAAAAAAACTCTACATAAATTACTAGACCTTATAATCTATTAAGTTTACTTTATAGTTTATATAAAAGTGCGTATATTTATAAAAGCTTTTCTGTAAAACACCTACCTTTAAGCTATTTTTTATTACTTTAATTCTAGAACGCAAAATTTAAGCAAAACAGTGTTTCTATACTATATGAATAAAAGTATTTTAGAGTTACTAGCTTTAAGGAGGCTTACTATTATAAGTATAACATATAGAGTTAGTATAGAACTAACTTCAGCGCTTATTAATAATAATAGTAAATTAAGTATTAATAGCGTAAAGTTTGGTAATTTAAGTATCTTTTTTAGCAGCCTTTGCTACCAAGTATATAGGCTTTGTAAGCTTCTACGCTAAGTCTTTGTTATTACTAATATGTTTATTTTATCTATTGCCTGCGTCTTTAGGGAGAGAGGTCTGATCAGAATTTCTAGCAGAATCTAGAGGAGTAGGCTTACTAAAATATTTCTAGTAAAAAAGTTTATTATTATAAGAATTAAAGTAGTCTTTAGTGTTATGCTTAGTAAGCTTAAGAAAATTTATTTATTTAATTTTATAAACTTAGCGTCCCTTAATTTTAGTTATTTTTAGGGAAGCAATATCAATTTATTTTTAAGATATTAAAGGTGGTGGTTGTTGTTGTAGTTAAAATGGGATTTCTAAAAAAGTTAAAAGCAGCTGCCCTCTACTAAGTAGTCGCAAACGTTAAAAAAAGATTGTATGTAGTTAACGAAATTTGAGGAGGAAGTAGATAGGGTCTACGCGCTAAGTGCTTAGAGCAGAATAGCTTAGACTACTAAGCAAAATTAGGCTTAAAAAATTTGCTAAAGGTTCTAAAAAACAACACTAGTTAAAACGTGTTTAACAGCAATTGCTAGCCTATAGCTAGCAACAAGATTGTGATAGAGGTAAAGAAGGTAGAAAAGAGTAAAGACACGTACGTTACTACAGCAAGAGCCTGTAATACTTTATAAAAGCTTTATACTTACTGCTTTTTACTTTTAAGATTTCTTACACTATACATTACTGTATATAAACAACTTACATATAAATAATATAATACTTAGACTATTCTTCTCTCTATTTAATACAAAGACTAATAGCTTATATTAATAAAGTTAGATCTTATTAAGTTACTATATAAGAAGCTATAGTAGTAAAATATAAAGCCTGCGTTTACTTTTGCTAAGCAGCCTCCCTAGTTAGTTAAAGAAGAGCTGTTGGTTGTAGCTTCTATAATAACTAGGTAGACGCAGAAGTTAAATTCTATTATTTATTAACACCTTATTAATGCGTCTAGTCTTATAAATATTAAAGTTATAATATAGGTTATATAAGACTTATTTAGCAGCAAGTTTATTAAATACGTTACGCATGTGAATAGTTTAGATATAGTAATAGTGTGTTTATTTTACTAATCTTCTCCTACGCAAATATAACTTTAGTAGAGAGACCTTGCAATAGCTTTATAAGGAGCAAAAGCGTATTAAAACAGCTATTAAGCAGCTAAGACAAACTAATAAGTAGGAGGATTTTATAAGTTGTCTCTAGAAATAAAAAGGCCGTGCTTAGATAGTAACGCTATTGTTGTATGTTTACATCTAAGTATAGGCGCTAGAAACGCTGCAACTACAACACCGCCAGGATAGTAATAGAGACAATAGAAGTTGCGGTTAGCAGTGAATTGTTATTAGTAAATAGTTATTAGTTAAGAGAGTTAGTTGGAGAGATATTGCGCATTTTTGTTTCTGTCTAAACATGCTAAAGCGTCACACTACTTGCGTGCCGGCAATGCCAAATAAGGGGGCGTAAGCCCGGATATCTATTATTAGCAAAAGATCTTTATTTACCAAAAAAGTGTCTACAAAATGTGTGGTCACATCAAAAGGTTGTCTCAAAAGGCCGAAGCCAGAGGCAATATAAGTAGGTTTATTTATAAGCTATTTTATATGAGCGTTACTATTACTATCTATAACTTCTACTAGTACTAGTTAAGCTAGTGCTTAATTAAGTAGGCCCTTATTAGCTACTAGCTATAGAAGTTAGAAATATAATACTAGAAATATACTGTTGCAAATTATTTCTATAAGCAAGTCTAGTGTTTACACGTGTTTTTTATTAATAAATTTTATTACTAAGTAAAAGCTAGCCTAGCAGTCTTTAAGCTTTTTTCATTATTTTAAAGTAGTTTAGTTTATTATCAAATTGTAAACTTAAAACTTAACATTACATAGCAGCATAGTAGAATAGATTGTATTAGCTTTAGCTGCTTACTTTTACTAAGCTTATCAGAGTTGCTTCTATAAATGCGTAATTAAATCTACATATAAGTTTATTATTCTTTTTGCCTAAAATGCTTAGTTGCAAGCTAGACGTTGTAAGTTAGTATTAATATTTTTAAAAAATTAAATTCTGCTGCACAGGTAATACTTAATGTTAGTAAAAAACCAAGTTATGCCTATACTAGAGCTAACAGTATTATTAACTTAAGATTCAGAATTATATAGCTAGAAAGCCTAGTTAATCTACGCGTAGTTCATATATTAGTTCAAGTATATTTTTAGTAACTGATTTGCTTATCTTGTTTTTTATTTATCTTTAGGTAGTAGGGTATGGACAAAATACGCTTATAATTTAGCAGCTAGCAGATATTCTTTTGAAATAAGACAACAAAATTAGTGCTGTAATAAGATCTAATACTAATAAGTAAGCTATAATACTTAAATACATTTATAAGATATTTAAAGGCTTCTACTACAGTACGTCTATAAGATAAGTAAAGATAGCGTCTTTTAGAAAGGCAATCTACTATAACTAAAATGTTATGAAAATTTTTACTATTTATTCTAAAAGAGGGAAAATTTTGTATAAAGTTTATCGTTAAGTCTAACTACTATTAGTATAGAAAAGGTCGCAGTTGTTAATAGCTATATTTACTATTTTTTAGTAACTTTGTCTATTTCTATATACTATAGGTGCTGTAATATTTTGTAATAAACTGACTTATTTTAAGCTCGTAGTAATAATTATATATTAAACAGAGTGTAGATGAAGGTTTTTGTAAACCGCAATTTTGTAGTTATGATAGAAATTAAAGGTCCAGCGCTAGAGTTATGCATTTATAAGAATATAAGGTCTAGTCTTGTTAATAAATAAGGAACAGCTTAGTCCTATTTTTATAAAAGTAATATTAGTAGCACTAAAATAGTATTTATACTCAAAAAACTATTTAGATAGCCTAGGGTTATGGAAGTTAATAGCTAAGAAAGCTTTTTTAGCTATTTTATTATTAGCATAGGCTTTATTTAGTAGCTTTTCTGTAAATTAAGAGTTTGTTTATAAGCAAGCAAAGTTAGATTAGTATTGCCTTTTAGTAAAGGTAGTTTTTGAAAGTTAGCGTTGTTATTATTATAAATACACGCAGTTCTTAGTATATGTCATTATTTTAGTATAATAGTGTTTATATTCTTACTAGCTAAAGTAAAACCTAGTAAAGCTATTATAATAGTAAGTTTTATACTAAGAACTAATACTTTTTGACTTAGAATTACTATGTTTAGCGTGTGTTAAGAGTTATCTAAGTTTAATAAAACGTCTTATAGTGTTTAGCTAAGGGTGTTAGGTTTACTATTATTAATTTTAGAGCTATAGACAATCTTAAAATTTAACTTAAATAAGAAAAGCTACTATTAAGCTTAATATTAAGCAAGCGTACAATTTTAAAATAAATGTTTTTAGGTTTTTGTAGTTTAAAAAAACTAAAAAGAATCACCCTAATTTTAAAAAATTTAGGTCTCAATCCTTTAAATGCTTATAGCATTCCTTTAAGTTCTAAATTAAAACAATTATAGTTAAGTTTTAAAGCAGAGTAATTGTTAGAGAAAAATATAATCAGCTAAAAAACATTTTGCGTATTAAGTTATTTTATAATACTACTAGTAGCCTAGGCTAAGGCGTCTATAAAATAAGTAATTCAGTTTGGTAAAGTTAAAGTACATTAGTAGAAGGCTTTTAAAAAAGTAGCTTTAAGTATATTAAAGGCTTTTTGGTATTTATTATTTACCTAAAGGTTCTTATAAACAGTACGTATTTTTCTATTAAGCTTCTTTTTAAGGAAGATTAAGCCTTAATACATTTTATACAAAAATAAGTAATCAAGAAGTAGCTTTTAATAAATTACTAATAGAAGCTTATATAGCTTAAAGAAGCTAGCCGTTCTTTTGCGTGTTCAAGTATCTTTAATTAATAAATTATAAAAACTTTAGCTAAGTCTATCTTAACAACCTTTTTAGTAATTGTGGAGAACAAGGAGCTGGTAACAGTGGTTTAGGAGAACCGGATGAGGCTGCTGTCAAACTCAGAGGAGTTTGACACGTATCCTGCCGAGCTCGGGTGTAAGCTCATGAGTTCGGCGTAGATATTCTGACGTGAGGTCAGCTAGCGCGCGCTCAGCGCGTAAGCTGCCAGGCGCCTAAGCTCAGGCCCAAGGAGGCCTTGGGCCTTGAGGTTGGTACGTCTTAGATGCGACAGTAATAATTACTCTTAAAAACTTAATACTAGTTTTATAAAATTTTTACCTTTTAAAGTCTACCGAAAATCTCTTAGCCTTGAGCTAGGCTAGAACTAGCTTAACTTACTTTATATGTTCTTTTTCTATTAATAACAAAACTAGAATATTATCTAAATATATAGTAAAGAACTAAGTAGAATATTTAAAAAGTACGCTGTTAATAGCGCCCTAGAAGGAAGCTAGAGTATTATATAATCTAAATAGCATAACCTTATACTTATATACGCCTTGCTAAGTAGTAAATATAGTTGGCTATTTAAAACTTAACTTTATAAAAATCTAATAAAACGTGTTAATAATATTAAACTTAAAAAAAAATACAAGCTTTATTATATTTAGCTAATAATTTGTAGAAGAAAGAAATTCGATGTAATTTTTAATTATGGCTTTATTTAGATTACAGAAGTCTATATTGATTTTTAAGGTGTTAAAGGTGGTGGTTGTTGTTGTAGTCGAAATGGGGTTTCTAAAAAAGTGAAAAGCAGCTACCCTCTACTAATCAGTCGCAAAAGTCAAAAAGAAAGATTGTGTATAGTCAACGAGATTGAAACAGTAGGTAGATAAAGTCCACGCGCTAAGCGCTTAGAGCAGAAAAGCTTAGACTACTAAGCTAAAATTAAGGTTAAAAAAATTTGCTAAAGGTACTAAAAAACAACACTAATTAAAACGTATTTAATAGCATTTGCTAGCCTATAGCTAGCAACAAGATTGTAATAGAAATAGAGAAAGAGGGTAAGGACATATACGTTACCGGAGCAGGAGCCTGCAATACTTTTTTATAAAAGTTCTCTGCCTACTACTTCTTACCTTTAAGATTTCCAATACTATAGAGTACTTCATACAAATAACTCGCATATAAACAAATTTTTATATAAATAACTTGTATAGAAGTAATATAATGGTTTAACTATTTTTTTCTCTTTTTAACACAAGGACTAAGTGCTTATACTAAGTAAAGTTAGACTTTACTAAGCTAATATACTAAAAGCTATAGTAGTAGATTACAAAGCCAGCGTTTACCTTTATTAAGCAGCTACCTCTAGTAGTTAAAAATGAGCTAGTAGCAATAGACCTTGTTGTAGTTAAGTTGGTGAAAAAGTTAGAATATAACTATAGTTAAGACATCTTCAATACGTCTAGTGTTATAAATGTTAAAATTATAACAAGGACTATAAAAGGCTAGTTTAGCTATTACATTATATATACTGCGTATATTAATAGTCTAGGTATAGTAAAAGTATATTACTTTAGCAATCTTCTCCTGCGCAAATATAACTTTAGCAAAGAGACTTAAGAGTAGCTTTGTAAGAAGTAAAGGCGTATTAAAACAGCTATTAAGTAGCTAAGACAAACTAACAAGCAGGAGGATTTTGTAAGTTGCCTTTAGAAATAAGAGAGCTATACATAAATAGTAATACTGTTGTTGTTAATTTACATTTAAGAATAGGCACATACTAAACGCTGTAACTACAACACTGCTAGAATAACAACAAGACAACAGAAGTTGTGGTTAGCAGTAAATATTAGCAGTAAATAGTTATTAGTTAAGAGGGTTAAGTAGAAGAATATTGCGCATTTTTATTTCTATCTAAACATGCTAGAGCGATACACTAATTGCGTACCAGCAATGCTAAATAAGGGAGCGTGAGCCTAGATACCTATTATTAGCAATAAATCTTTTTTTATTAAAAATGTGTCTACAAAATGTATAGTTACATTAAAAGGTTGTCTTAAAAGGCCGAAGCCAGTATTATATTTATAAGTAGTTTAGTATAGTAAGTATTTTATTTGCTTAATAACCTAACGTATATAATTTGAGTTTTAGCGTTTCTAGTATAGTAGCTAGAGCGCGTCTAGTCCTTCTAGCAGTAATACGTTATCTAGTTAAAAAAAGTTAGTAGCGCTTATAACTATTTTACCTATGGACTCAAAGGTGCCTAGTATAAAAAGAGATATTTGAAATTTAGTTTATTTGATAAAGCTTAATATTTATTATTTTTATTTATAGTAGCTGAATAGGAGAGAAAAGGAAAATCTAAAATAATATTAAACATCGTCTTTCTAGATGTCTTTCTTAAAGGATAGACTATAGTAGCTTTGTTAGTTTTTATATTAACGTAATATAAATGCTAGCACAAGAGCACACTTGAATTAAATTTAGTAGTTAGTAGTAGCTTCTCTATATTAGTGTTAGAACTAGTATTGGCTAAGAAATAAATAATACAAGTAAAGTTTTAGAAAGCCGCGTAAAATATGAAGCATATTATTTACTTATTTGTTATTTTAGAATAATATCGTTGCGCTCTATATAGCGTTAGTTGTTAGTTTTAAACTTTCTTTTATTATCTAAATTAGTTATTTTTTAGTTTAGCTAAGTTTTAGAAAAAAAATACTTACGATAAAGTATAGTTAATTTATTTAAGTATTAAGTTAAGACATATATAAATATTTAGTACGCAGAATTTAAACTACAGAGAAAGTAGTATAACTTTAAGTAAAAGCTAAAATTTTTAGTTCTTGTAATATACTATCTTGCTAATTTATTAATTTTATACATAATTAGTGTGTAGAACTTGATAGTAAGTAAGATCTCTTGGCCTAATAGTATACTTTTTTTAATTTTTGCTACTATAACGTATTTTTTTTATTTTACTAAATATATGCGTAAAAAAAATTGAAAATAGTAATAAATAATGCGCTCTAAGTAGCATAAGGCCTGTTTTAAATAATATTTTTTTTAAAAGTAAGTACGTATAGTAATAGCTATAATAATCTAGGCTATTAGGTAGCAAAGGCTCTTTTGTAGCTAGCTATCTACTATACAAATAGAGTCTAAATCTTACCTGTGTTAGTAGTAGAGGCCACCTAGAAACATTAGCAATTTAGTAATTTTAGTAGCAACTTACTATCTTAAAGCGCTAAACCTAGCTGAAAGCTAGCTACTAAAGCTATAGTTCTATCTAATAACTAATAATAAGTAAGAACTACTTGTTTTCGTTTAACCTAAAAGCCTGCAGCAAGCTTTTTTGCTTATAAGTTTATTATTATGTAAAGCAGACTTGACGCACAGAAGAAAGGCTAGTTAAAAGATAGCTTGTATTTAGAGTAGAGAATATTAGACACAGACCTAGAAGAGGCTAAGTATACAAGTAGCTATATTTATTTATTTTTAAGGTGTCAAAGGTGGTGGTTGTTGTTGTAGTCAAAATGGGGTTTCTAAAAAAGTAAAAAGCAGCTACCCTCTACTAATAAGTCGCAAAAGTCAAAAAAAGATTATGTATAGTTAACAAGACTCGCACAGTAGGTAGATAAGTTCTAGAAGGAAAACTGAGACTACTAAGCAATAATTAGAGTTAAAAAAATTTGGTAAGGTACTAAAAAACAACACTAGTTAAAAAATGTCTTACAGCAATTGCAAGCGTATATCTAGTAGTAAATTCATAGTAGAATTACAATAGAATTGTAATAAAATGTAATAGAGAAAGAAAAAGACACGTACGTACTATAGCAGGACTTTGCAATACTTTATAAAACCGCTGTATTTTACTCATTGCTTTTTACCTTTAAAATAGCACTGTATACAAACAATTTATATATAATATACTATAATTGCATATAACCTCTACAGCAAGCATTTATTTATTCTAAGCTCTCTTCTAAAAAAAAGCATCCTTTGCTACTATCTACTTAGCACCTAATATAGTCTAACTTAAACTGCTTATATAGACACCTAAACCTATTGAGTATTTTAAAACTTTACTACTTAGCTAGACTTCTAAGTATATTAAAATTCTTAAGAAGTCTATTATTGATAACATTTTTATATTTATAAGAATATTGTTGAGCTCTAATTTACCTAGTTGTAGAAAAAATACACAATTTCTAGACCATTTACTAATACTAGCGCAGTACTCAAAACTTATTACTTTAGCATTCTTTTTTTCTTATTTATTGTATCAAGGCTAAGTATAGAGACTAGAACTTAGCTTAAACAGCTATTGCAAGACGTTAAATTAGTAATAAAAAAAAAGTAAGAAAGAAGAAGTAGGCTTTTTATTGTTACATTTATAAGTTAGCAAGTAAGGCGATAATAGTAGTGCTACTTTACTTTATTTAAGAGCGCCTAGTAGTAAAGTAATAAGAATAGGCAAAATTTCTTAGTTATATACATAGAGGGGGTTATCTAAATACAGGTGAGGCTCTTAGCCTATTAGTAGAGGAGGAGGAGGAGGAGGAGGAGGCTATATATAGAGCTCGGTCGCCTAAACAAGCAATTGCATCTAGTTTTTAGTAGTTCCTTTGTACTAAGCCTATATACTAACTTTAGTTTCTTGAATAAAAGCTAAAGTAGCCTTAATAGCTAGGTCTATTTAGAGTAGATATTGCAGAGAGATTAGCTTTGTGCAGGAGTCTTAGAGTATTGCCCTGTTATCCTTATATAGTTAGCATCTAAGAAGTATGTAGGCTGTGTTTTATGTAGCTCTATAGTTGCATGTGCAAACTTTAAAGTCTACTAAATTTCTCTTAAAAAGGTAGCTTCTTAGGTAGCAGTGTCCTTATTTAAGTTAAAAAAAGGCGCTAGATATATCTTTTTTTGTTGTAAGAGTAGGTATCTACTTTCTTACTTTCTACTTAAATGTTGCTAAGTAGGTATTTAAATTTTTGCTAATTACTTTTTTTTTATACTTTTTAAATAGGCTTAACTAATTAGCGCTAGCTAGTTATTTCATTTGCGTAATAATAACTACTAGACTTATTTTATTTATTTAGGGGGTTATTTTTTGTAGCCTCTTTTGCAAGGGAGTCTACTTTTTTGTTTTCTAGTATATTTTAGTAGCCTAGGACTTATTATAGTGTAGGAGAGAGGCCTTTTTCTTTAAGTTAAATTGCTGCCTTAATATACTTAATTTGCTACTCTTAGCTAAAGTTATTTAAGGTTATTTTTAATAAAAATAGAGCTGCTTAATTATCTGTATATATTGTAACGCTCTAGTAGTTGTCTATAAAGCTAACTACTTTCTTTAGCCTTAAAGTAATACCTTCTAGTTTACTATTAAAAACTAGCTAGTTATTTTCTATATTATTATATAGTTTTTTTATAAGGGTAGCTTTTTTATAAAAAGCAATAGTTATGCTAATTCCTTTGCCTGTCTTTGTTGCTAAAGCGTTTAAGTATATTAAAAAAAAGGCTGTTATTAACTAATAGCTTTTTTTAAAATTCTGCTTTTAAGTCTTTTAGCTTATTTAATATTTAAACTTTATATAGAGTTCTAGCGTTTTATAGCGTGTAAGTATACTGTTGTAGTTTCTCTGTATTAAAAGTAGCTAAAGAAATAAACTAAGTTATTTAGTTAAGTTAGTTGCCTCTATTACTAGTTATAGCATTCTTTATAGAGTAGTTTATATCTAGTAAAGTAAATTTAAACGCATATTGTCTAATAAAGTTGTTAAGCCTAACTCTAAATAAGTAAAGAGTAGCTTCTAGTTTGCTTAGTATTGCAAGAGATAATTTAAATGTCTTTAAAAAAAATTTATAGGCCTAGTTTTAAAGTTTCTACCTACTATTAAGAACGTGCTATTTTTTTTCTAAAATAGTTAGCATCTGTAATCTACTATACTTATAATACAAGCTAGATATAATTGCCTTATTACTCTAAGTAAGAGGCTTTTATTAATATTAGCTAGCCTACTTAGGTAGAAAAAAGATTAAGTTGCTTGTTGTATCTTTATGTAGCAGTAATTTTTGAAATTTAGAGTATTATTAAATAGTATACTAAGCTATCTAACTAGTCTTTTTAGTTAAAATGTCTTCTTTATAAGTAGCGTAAAAAATCTACTAGCGTTCTTTTTTAATCTTGTCTAATTAGCTAATTCCATTTTTAAGCTATTAAACTTAATAGCTAGCTTTTTTGCTTAGCTAAAAAGATTTACTAGTTCTCTTCCTAGTAGTTTTATATTTTTTCTAATAAATATTATTAATATAGATATCTGTAGGTTATCTATATAAAATAAGGAGTATATATTGTTGTTTTCTGTAATTAATAAGAATAGCAGTTTCGTATAAATAAAGAATAAAATAGGTAATGCTAGGCTTTCTTATAGCGTACTAGTATTAACTTTCTATAGTTTCTCTGTTTGCCTATTAAAGGATAGCTCTAGTAACATTTTAGTAAGGAATAACTTAGTTTATAATACAAGGCAGGTTAGTAGTTGTTAGTTATATATATTTTCTAGCAGCTTGTTTCTAGATAAATAGTTAAAAACGCTTTTAATATCTAGAAAAGCTATTAAAGTAACTCTTTTCTTTTGTTTTTATAATTAAATATTGTTGTAAAAAAGTAGTACAGCATTAATAGCTAATTTTTTAAGCCTGCCTCCTATTTGTAAAGAGCAGAGTAAGTCTATTATTTCTGCTAGTACACCTAGTCTCTTTGCGTAGAGCCTCTTTAGTGCCTTGCCTAGGCAGTATAGAAGAGAAATCACTCTATATGCCTTTAGGATTAAGTAATTAGGCTTGTTTAGTTTCTTTAAAATAACTCCTTTAGCCTTTCTTTAGCACCTTAGTTAGTATTTTAAGTTAAAGAGCGTTAAATAGTTCTTAAAGAAGGTATTTAGTTAGTATTTGTATGCTATTTAAATAACTTCTTAGCTAATTCTATTAAGTCTTAGTAAAGTAGCTTTTATTTTTTTGTAGATAGTGTAGAGCTCTTCTCTAGTTAATATTAGCTATTCTTATTTGTTGTTTCTTTAGTAGTTGTTAAGCCTTAGTGCTAGTATAGTAGGAGGTAGTAAAGATAGTTCTTTTTTAAAGATTTAGTATTTTTCCTTAAAATATTCTTTGCTTCTAATAGCTAGAATTCTTATTAAGAAGTTGTTTTTTGTATAGGCTATAGCTTTAAATATCTCTTTAAGTAATTTGTTTTAGAGGAACTGTTTCTATTAGTTAAGCTTAGCCTTTTTAATAGCTTTAAGGTAATTGTTTTTAGTTAGCAAGTAGTCTCTTTCTTATAAGTATAGAGTATTATCTTCTTTTTTTGCTATTTGTTTATCGTTTTAATAAGCTCTGTATAGGCTAGCCTTAAGGATATCTAAATTACTGAACTAGTAAAGCTTTAGTTTTAGCTTTTAGTTTGTAAGCAGAGTAGATCTTATAAGCAATTTTTAAATAGCTATTATGAGATCCTCTACTATTTTGTCTAAGCTTTCTTCTAAAGAATTATGAAGTTCTATAAAAAGTTGCCTTAAGAAGTTGTTAAACGCTTATAGTATAGCTAGTACTTAATCTTCTAGCTTTAATTGCAGTATTTCCTCTTGTAAAGTAGTTTTAAAAAGATTCTAGTTAGTTTTTTTTGTCTTGTATTTCTTTAGTTAGCTAGGTAGCTGACCTTAATTAGTAATGCTAAAGAAGATAGCGTAATAGTCTAATCTAGTATTTAGGATAGCTTGCTAGTCTATTATAGTAGACGCTATATTGTTTGTTAAGAAAGTAAAGTTAAGTACGCTTTTTTTTATATAGCCTCTAAAGAAGGTTCTAACTTCTATAGTATTTAATAGAGTAAAGTTCTAATTGTCTATTTATTCTACTAAATCTTCTACTTATTCATTTAGGTTGCACTCTTATATGCTCTATCTAGGGTGGTAGCAATTAAAATCTCCTAAAATAATTAAATAAGATTTTATAGACTCTTTTAAAAGGCGTCTTTAGATTGTTAATATATTTAAGCCTTGTTTTAAGCTTTTTTTGTTGTATATATTGTAGATATAGATTTTTCTTAAGTTAAGAAGTAAAGTAATTGCTTAAAAGTTGTTATTGTTACTAATGTAAGAATTGACTTCTACCTCTATATTCTTTTAAATATAGAATAAAGTTCTTAGTTCTAGTTTTTTATAGGTTAGTAAGATTTAAGTAAAGTCTAGGTAGGCAATTAACCTAGTATTTTTGTATAGCCCTTTTGCTAACTACAGCTCTTGTATTGCAATAATCTTAGCGTTTATTATAATAGCTAAGTTCATTGCGCTTTCTATAGTAAAGCTATTTCTATTAACATTTATTTGTAGGACTTTAATTATACTAATTAGTTTAATTAGCTCTAGTTGTCCTAGCTTGTAAAATATTGCATTTAAAGCTATTAGCCGCGTAAGGTTTATTATAGTTAGCACACTTAAATACTGTGTGAATATAGGCTTTCTCTTTACTAGTGCAGGATTTGTACTGATGCTAGTTAGTATAGTATGGCTTGCTGCAAATTTAGCAGGCTATTTTTAAGCATTTGTTCTCTAGGTGGCCGAATCCCTAGCAATTAGTGTATTGCCTTGAGATATTAACCACTCGTAGTTTTTCTGCTCTAAGGCTTTCCCCTAGGATATAGAGTTTCCCTTTAATAGACCTCTAGGCCTCGTCCTCTGTAGCAAAGGCTACGCAGGCTAAGCTAAAGTTTTAATATCCTTTTTTATCTTTAGATGCAAGCTAAAAAGGATTACTTATTACTTTAAGACTTTTGTTAAAAGTTTTAATCTTTTTTGTAATAATTTGAAGGCTATAATTTGTAGGCAGCTTATAGATAGCAACTTTAAACTAAGGCGTAATAAGCTAGGTAGCCTTAAAAGTTGTAATATCCTGCTATATTACCTAATTTTTAAGAAGGTATTTTACCTTAAATACTAGTGTAGTTGTAATAATCTTGTTTCCTTTTAAAGATTTTGTAATTAAGGCAACTATAAGTAATAGTACTTCTTTTTTTATTACAACTGCGTTGTTAAAAGCGTTTCTAAGTTTATAGGCGTTAAAGTTTTCTAGGGTTTTACTAACTAGGACTAGTTAGCAATTTTTTAGGCTAGTAGCTCTTAGTTTTTAAGTCCTTTATATATTTGTCTATAGTTAATATTTGTTGTTGCCTGCTATAGTAGCGTAGGAGGCTTAGATAGGCGTGTTCTGTATAGGCGTGTTCTGTATAGGCGTGTTCTAGGTAGGCGAGTTTGTTGTTAGTTTCTTTATACTAACTTGTCTAATTTTCTCTCTAAGCTCTCTTAAGGCGTTAAAGAGGCTTAATATTTAGTCTGCTAAGATAGCAGTATTTTTCTTATTTACTCTGCTATTTTCTGTATAGTCTCTAAAGACCTCTACTAGGTCTAGTAGGCTTGTTTGCTAAGTAGAGTTGTTTTTAACTAAGTTAGCAGCTTAAATTACTAGGTTTCTAGCAATTTCAAGCGTCTCTTTAACTAAGGAGGCTTTTAGTGTTTTATTCCTAATTAGGAATTAAGGTATAGCTCTAATAAAAAGAGAGAAATTGCTCCTAGTTTAATTGTAGGTAGGCTTTAGTAGTTCCTCCTCTAGGGTTTGCCTTTCTAGGCGTGGCGTAGTAGCTTAGCTGTTCTCTACTGTTATATTGTTGTTCTCTATCTCTATTTGTTTCTTTCTTGTTCCTCCTAAGTTACTAGAGGCAAATTATTTTTTGTTGTTTTTTGTTGTTGTTGTTATTATTTCTTAGTGGATTTAAGCTTTAATAAGCTCCTTAACTTCTATTAGCTCTAGTTGCCTTGGCATATATTCTCCTAGCAGGAGGGGTAGGGCGACTCTTTCACCCTCTTTAGCGCCCTAGCGCCTTCGCTGCAGGCTTTAGAAAGTGTTGCAATCCATTTCTTGTAGTTGTTTTCCTTATATCCAGTTGTTTCCAAGCAGTTTCCAGGAAAGTCGACGCGAGGTGACGTGAGGTAGATTGTCTTGCTTTTCTTTGTTTCTATCTAAACATGCTAAAGCAACAAACTAATTACGTACTAGTAATGCCGAACAAGGGGGCATAAACCCAGATACTGGTTGTTAGCAGTAAATCTTTTTTACTAAAATGGTGTCTACAAAATGAGTGGTCACATCAAAAGGCTGTCTCAAAAGGCCAAAGCTAATACAAATAGCTATATAGTAGGGAAAGAGGAGCTAGTGCTAGCTTAGTAGGTGCCAAGACTGGCGCTACGCCCAGCTAGTACTAGTGCTCGCCAAGTAGTGAGGCAGCCCTCTATCTCTAGCTACATACTTCAAAGCTAACTATAAGGTATTTAGTAGTAAGTAGATAGAGGCTATGTCTTTACAACTTAGTAGTAGCTAAAGATCTTAGTTTTTATTTATTTTTTAAGGTATCAAAGGTGGTGGTTGTTGTTGTAGTCAAAATAGGTTTTCCAAAAAAGTGAGAAGCAGCTGCCCTCTACTAATTAGTTGCAAAAGTCAAAAAAAGATTGTGTGTAGTTAACAAAATTCAAATAGTAAGTAAGAAAAGCTTAGACTACTAAGCAAAATTAGGGTTAAAAAATTTGCTAAAAGTACTAAAAAACAACACTAATTAAAACGTGTTTAACAGTAATTGCTAGCTTATAGCTGGCAACAAGATAGCGATAGAGGTGGAGGAGGTAGAGGAGGGTAAGGACACGTACGTTACCGCAGCAGGAGCCTATAGTACTTTATAAAAGCTTCCTACCTGTTACTTCTTACTTTTAGGATTTCCTACACTATATAGTACTGCATACAAATAACTTGCATACAAATGATATAATACTTAGACTATTCTTCTTTTTGAATAGCTTATATTAAGTAAAGTTAGACCTTACTAAGTTACTATATAAGAAGCTATAGTAGTAGATTACAAAGCCTGCGTTTACCTTTATTAAGCGGCCTCCCTAGTTGGTTAAAGAGAAGCTGTCAGTGGTAGCTCCTATAGTAATTAGGTGGACGCAGAGGTCAAATTCTATTATTTATTAACACCTTATTAATGCGTCTAGTATTATAAATGTTAAGGTTACAATAGAGGTTGTAAAAAGCTTGTTTAGCGGCAAGTCTATTAAATACGTTGCGCATGTCAATAGTCTAGGTGCGGTGACGGTGTGTTATCTTACTAATCTCCTCCTACGCGAATGCAACCTTAGTAGAGAGACCTTGCAGTGGCTCTATAAGGAGCAAGAGCGTGTTAAAACAGCTATTAAGCAGCTAGGACAAACTGACGAGCAGGAGGATTTTGTGAGTCGCCTCTAGGGATGGGAGAGCCGTGCTTGGATGGTGACGCTGTTGTTAGTTTTTATAAACTGTTTAAAGTCTTAATAATAAGTTAGGACTTTAAAGTAGATACTATTAAAGTAATAGCACTAGTGTTCTATACTCTTAACTATTATAAAACCATCTTTGTTTCAAATGCTATAGTTGTATTTAGCTGTAATTAACTTACGTAAATAAGATTTAACTAGCCTTTATTAGATTATAGTAAGCAGTTCTAGAATATATCAACTTAAGATACTTAATATTGCACTACTAGAGGCGTCTACCTATACTTTTATCTTCCTATTTCTTTTAAAATACGCTAGTCTAAGTATATTTAGAAAAGAATTCTTAAGTTGTAAAAATACCCTTTTTGCTTCTTGTCTAATATCTAGAGTTCAATTTTCTTCTCTTCCTATAGCGTGGCTTTTTTTCAGCTAATCCTAGGCTTTTCTAAGTTGATATAGTTAAGGGTATAGCTAACTTAGAAAATCTAGCAATTAATATTTCATAGTAGTTTATAAAACTAATAAATACTCTAATATTTTGTATAGTGCGCATAACAGGCTAATTCTTAAATATTTTAATTTTATTTTTATTAATTTTAGCACTATTAGTATAAATATGTATTCTAAGTATTATATACGCTAATTATGCTATTTATACTGACTTAGCTTAATATTAGGCTAGTAAACGGGTATAGGTTGGGTTGTAGTTGCACTAACTAGTAGTTGTAGTTGTAGTTACGCGCATAGACTGTAAGTATAGTTTAAGTTATAGTTGTAGTTGTAGTTAGGTTGTAGTTACGTGCTATTTATAGTAATAAATAGCTGTATTAAACAAGTAAAACTAGGAGAGGCAAGCTAAATAAGCACTAACTTAGTTACATAGTCTGTGTAATGCGACTTAACTATAACTACAATTTAACCTATACCTAAGCTAGTAAATAATTTGTAGGTACCTACGCGTAGGTATAGGTTAGATTATAGTTATAGTTAGGTTACACAGACTAGAGTTAAGTTATAGTATTTAATATTTATTACTAGTTAAAGTTAGGAGATAGTTAAAACTTTATGACTAAAGTTAATTATTATAGCTTATAATTACAGTAATGCTTAAGCCTTAAGGCGCTGCCGCTTTTATGCTAGAGGTAGAGAGTCTTTTTCTGTAAGCTTATCTTTTACTATTTCCTCCGCTAGACTACTTGTACTATTTCTAGGCGCCGGAAGCTTAAAAATATTATTAATCTTGTTATATAGTACTTTAAGGTTAACATCTTTATCTTATATAAAAATTTCTTACGCCTTTAAATTTAGGGAGATAGTATCTTTAAATAACTATAATCTACTATATAGTTAAAGCTAAAATATAATACTTCTAATTGCTAATAACATCTTTTGCAGTGTTAAAAACGCGCTTAACACTAATACTAGTAATTAGAATTGCTAATATATCTTTTGCAACTTAAGATAGCTAAGAATAAGTATTTTTATTTTCTTGCTACTACTTTAAAATATTAAATAATGTTTTTAATTTAATGCAAAGAGTGCTAAAGTAGAATTCTACTTCTTATTAAGTAGAGCTTTTTATCTTTTCTCTTTTTTGTGTAAAAGATATTTTACTTAAAGTAGAAAAGCTGTTAAAAGGTAATTTAAGAGTAGGCCTTTAAAACTAATTACTAATAAATGTTCTTTTTAAGAAAGAAGTAGCAACTAGTATTTGATATGCCTCTTTACTGTTATTATATTAATTAAGATAGTTAAAAAACTATTTATAATATATGTGCTTATTTTAAGGTTCTTATATAAAACTCTAGTTAGCTACTTAGCACTTCTTTGTAATAATAAACTATAATAAATATACTTTATATATAGTAAGCTTTCAAGTTAGATCTAGAATAGCTGCGCAATTAAATAAAAACCTTTGCTTAGCTAATATATTTGCGTAGTACTTACTTAGTTTTGCCTTTTTCTTATCTATAGTAGCTTATACTATTATAAGCTACTCTAAAGTGCAATTTTTAATGTTCTTATTAAAATTATTAAATATTAAGTTTATAAAATTAAAAAGACAGTTTTATATAAGCTAAATATATTAGACTTAGAGCTTTTAGTTTATACATAAAAAGCTTTTAGTGTCCATAAACTGCTTAAGCATCTTTTTAATTACCTTAATATAAAAATAATTAATAAAAAAGAGTTAAAAACGCTTAAGCTTATAATAGTTAATCTCTTCTATGTTGTTGTTTAAGTTAATAATAATATAAGTACTTCTTTTTATTGTTATTTCTTATACTAGCTATTTATTAATGTATTTTAATAGCTTAAGCGTGCGCTTATATATATTATATATTAAGTTTTATTAAGTCTTTAGATTGCAAATAATAAAAAGTTATTCTCTTAGTAGTAAATATTATTAAGTAGCAAAGAATTGCATATACTATTGTAGTAACGCGTTAATAGCAATGCAAATAGCTTAGATCTAGACAGTAATAAAAATATAATAATTAAACATAATAAAGGTATAAATACTTTGCAACATATATTAAAAAAGAATATTTTATATTTTAATTTCTTTAAAATGTTGCCTGCGTAAGACTTCTCTAGGTCTAACCTCTATAGTAGCAGCTAGTTAGAGATGTTAGATTATATCTTAAACTACTAGGTTAATAATATAAGCTAGGCATAAAATAGTATTTTTTAAGGCGCTTTAGCTTATATTCTTATTTACTAGTGTTTATTAAATTATCTAACTAAGTACTGTATTATTGCTAGCATTATTGCAAGTAATAGCTAAAAAGTAAAACTTAGTATTAGTGTTTAAAAGTACACGTAGTACTTCTGCAGCTATTAAAATTCTAGTATATTATCTACTTATTAGTATAAAATTAAGTAGTTTTTCTTAGAGTTACTAGTTTAGTATATTATAGTAACCTTTAACTGCAAAAAAGCTAAGATAATTAGCTATAACTATGTATCTAGTACAATTAAAATCTTAGTTATAAGGCCTAAGTTTTTTAAAAAAAAAAGGCTTTTACTTTCTTTAACTAGTTCTAAAACATTAACTTAAATTTATAACAGGTAATTATTACAGTTTAAAGCTTTAGAAATTAAAAAAAGTGCGTAAATAATAGCTGCTTTATAGTTTAAAATAGCTAATTGCTGTAAATAACTACTTAAATAAGCTCTTTCTTAAAAACATCTTAAGTATATTTAGGTATTAAAGCAAGTATACTACTTTTTTAAAGTAAAGTATATATAAAGTTTACTATACACATACTATTATAAATAAGAGTTAAAGCACTCTAACAATTAACTATATATATATAGTTTATAAGATGTTTAGTCCCTATTCTTGTTGTCCTTAAGTATTGCAGAATTATAACGCAGTTAAAACAAAATATATAAAGGCAGCTAGTTATAATATAAGCAGCTTCTCTAAACTTTAGCTAAATGCTACTAGTGCAGGTAGCATAGTTCTAGTAAAGAGATTTACTGTCTAGATTTTAAGCCTAGCTAGTTGTACTCTACTACTTATCCTAATTAGTTATAATTTTATTTTCACTTTCCTGTATAGCTTTTTAAGGTAGGTACATTAACAGATCTAACTTCTTCTGTCCTTCTCTTTAAATAACTTAGTGTCTGCTTATTTAAAATTAGTAAAAGTTTTATAAAAGCTTATAAATATGTTTAGCTATAACATGTGTATAAACAGCGTTTAGTTTAAAAATATAATAAAAAGCTGTAATAAATTGTTGCAATTGCTAACGTACAGCAAATAAATGTCTGCTCTACAACTTTAATAGTATATAAGCTATAGTTCTATAGTAAACGCGTATGCAGCTAAATTAAGATTAACTTGTCTCTCTAATTACGTACTATGTTAGGCCCTTCTTAATTGGACTTTATCAATTAAAAGAATATTAGAATAAAAGCAGTATAGTTATAAAGTAATATAATAAATGTTACGTTATATAAATTATGTTAAATAGCTGTAATAAGTGCTAATTAATGCTAATAACTTAGCACAGGTATACTACTGTCATTAATTTAAAAATCCTTTAAAGTCTATAGAATTGCTAAGATTAATATTCTTATTCTTTTTTTTGCTCTTAATTTTAGCCTGTACTTCCTGCTACTGCTCCTTAGTCTTATACTTATCTTTACATTAATTATAGTAGGCATTAATATTAGAATTATTGTTAAACTCTTTTTTACATTTATTACTATTGTGTCCCTTAATATATAGCGTGTTGCTGCGTAGGATAGCATCATCGCTAAGTCTTAAAAACTTATATACTAGCAGAGGCTTAAATAGTCTATACTAGTTAGTAAGTATACATAATAAGAAAATGTGTTAAGCTTACTTCTAATTCTTATTAGTAGCAATTGCTAACTCCTTTAAACTTATATCTTAAACAAAGTCTTGCTATTCCTTCTTAGCTTGTTTACTTTTAAAAGTATTAGTGTAAAGCTTTGCTAATTTATTATTATAAGTGTAATGCATAATCTTTTTAAAAATAATGCTAGAGCTAAGAATTTAATTATGTATATAACTTTAGCTGCTATTATTTAAGCTCTTTGTTGCTTACGTTGTCTTATCTAGAACTTTTACGTGCTGCCTTTTATTAACTTTGTAGTATACGTCTTTCTATTTTTTATAAATTTTATTAAGAGTTATCTATAGCTACTTACCTATATATATAAGCACAACTCTGTAATAAATAACTATAATAACTTATTACTTTTCTAGGCGTTGTATTACTCTTAGGTAAGCACTTCTTTTGCTACCTTACTATTTCTTTTTACTTTTTTATACTTACATTCTTATATTATTCTATACTTTCTATTTTTTATTATTAGTATGTTGCAGTATAATTAGCTGCATATACGTCTTGTAGGGCCTTTGTCTTAAGATTAAGTTAAGCTGCTTAACTTCTTTACGTAGTAGCTTAAGAACTAAAGCTTAATAATTTTTTAAAAAAACTTTTTAATTTATAGGGCAACCTTTCTTTAAACTGCCTTAGCTGCGTCACGCAAGTATATTATTAATTTTGTCTTTTTTGCATTTGTAACTCTTTACAAATTAGTATATACTGTAATTAATAGCTGTGTTAAATGCCTTTATAAGCTTTTTCAACTTATTGCGTTTAAAACCTAGTAGCACTAAGATTAAAATGCGCGGAACAAGGCCTTTAGGACTAATACTTAGGTTTTCTTTAATTATTGTTATTATAATAGACGTAATAATTAACTGTAATTAGTCAATTATAGTTGTAGTTGTTATATAGTAGGTAGAGATGTAAAAATATTACTACAATGTAGCTAGTGTGGCCTGTGCGCCCCCAGTAAAGCTAACTAAAAATCAAAATCTTTGCTATATACAGACACTACTACTACTAATTACTACCTACTAATAATAACCCCTAGCACGTTGTATTGTAACAGCTTTTTATTACGTCTAATTGCGTACTCTATTGCTGCAAACATAGTTAATAATAATTCTATACGCTTACTACAAGTTTTAACAACTATACAACTACTATAATAGCGCGCACTAAGCAAACTACGTACGCTTTAACTAGTAGTAAGGCGCCTATAAAGAACTTGTAAACTTAGGCTAGTTAAAAGCTACTTGCATTATTTGTAAAGATTGAAGCTATTAATAAAAAACGTTAATTTAAGCTAGGCAGTAAGTTATTTTAGTTTATTATTACAGTTAAACATTAATAGCGTATAGCTATAGCGATAAAAAAGATTAAAAAGTAGTAAAAGTTAACTAAATTATTACTACGTAAACTTCTATTTAGTTATTTCATTTGCAAGATTGCGCTCACTTATTACTCTAATTTATACTTTTAGGCAGAGGTAATTTATGCTCTTTAAGAGTTAGCTAAAGCGTTCTTAGTTAGCTTTTTTAAAAGTATTATAACTACTATTGTTATTTTTAGATTATATACTAACTAATAAATACAGACTATAACCTTAATGCTATTAATACAAAGAGAGTTACTATTTAAGCTAGAGATTTGAAAATAGTAGTTAGATACTATAAGAAGTTTAGTACTAACTTTACGTTCTACTAGCTTTCTACAAAAAGACTGCATAGCAAGTAATTAAAGTTCCTTTAGTATATAATAATATAAAAATGCTCTCTTAATTGCCTTTTATACTGTAATAACTAACTATGTTAACAACTACAACATAACTACTACATGTAGTTGTAGTTAGGTTAAAGTTGTAACTAAATTAGTGCTTACTTAGCTTACTTCTCCTAATCTTACCTCTTCTAATCTCACCTGTTTAACACAGCTATTTATTACTAAAAATAGCACATAACCACAACCTAACCACAACCTAACCACAACCACAACCACTAGTTAGTGCGACCTAACCACAACCACAACTACTAGTCTGTGCAACCCAACCACAACCACAACCACTAGTCAGTGCGACCCCAACCCAACCTATACCCACGCGTAGGTACCCACGACCCATTTACCAGCCTACTTTATATATAGCCTAGCTTTGCGTAATCTTTAGAATACTTTCTTAATATAAGTTTTATATTCTTTTTTTTTAGAATATTAATATATTTCTTACACGGGATTAGGGTATAATTCTTTAGGCTTAGTCTAGATTAAGGCGAGGTAGACTAATGCGGTAGTCCTTGAGGTATTGTAGAAAATGTTTAAATTAGAAAAGAGTTATTAATATTAACTAGAAGTAAACAATACTATTTCTGTAAAGAATAAAATTACTAGTGAATAATCTATGTAAAAGATAAACTATTAAAGTTAACTATAATAAGTGTAATAATAAGATCTAATACATTTTTATACCTATTACTTTTAGTTTTAACATCTATATCCTCTTCTTAATTTCTAGCATCTAGAGATTTCTTAAATGTCCTAGCATTTTCTAATGTCCTAGTATCTACCCTCTTAGCAAGATGTCTAGTCTTAGTAAAAGCTAATTACGTAATTCCTACGCCTTACACAGATTATTACCTTTTAGCCTATACATACTTATCCTTTAACTAACTTGCTTTATTAAGGAGAAAACCCTTTATATTACTTATAATTTTATTTCTTCTCTTAGGCGTAATATTTTAAGACTTTATTTTATTATTTTCTTGTGCTGCTTGTTAAATTGCTAGCTGTATGTAAAGTCTTAGTATACCTATTATATTATACGCTTATGTTCTTCTACGCCTTCCTAACTATATTTAAAGTTTAGAAATTTATAGTTCTTATTCTTACTTCTTAACTAATTATAAACAAGTTTCTGTAGCCTATGTTATATAAAAAGGCCTAGAAATGAATTTCTAGTATAAGTAGTATAAATAGAAAAAGCTTTATTACCTTGTAAAGATAACTTTTAGTTATTATGTTAAGTGCATTTTTATTATTGCTAACTGCAGCTTACTTATTTTTAAAAAAAAGTAAAAGAAGGTTTAGTTAAAGCGTAAGCGTAAAATGCTAAAAATTACGTAAGCTAAAAAGTATTAAGCTTTAGCTACTACTAAAGCTTTTTAATTCTGTTGTAAGCTTCCTAAAGTAAAAAGTTAGAAGTATTTTTTTACTTATTATATTTTTGTAATTTTTGCTGTCTAGAATTACGCGAAAAAGCAAGGTAAAGGAAATTCTACTCTTAATATAGACTTTTTAATAAATAAACTATTACTACTTAATCTCTTAACGAAATCATTCTTATTATAGGCTAACACTTCTTTTAATTTTTTTTAATTCCTTTTTTTCTTTAAAGGACCTAGTTCTCTCTTCTCTAGGTATTTCTAATAGTACTTAAGTACTTATAACTTACAGTTTGTTAAATTTTCTTTTAGTTCTAAAGTATTTTAGCTCTTTAGCTATCCTTACTACTTAACTAAGTATTTCTACTAACAACTAATTTTCTGTAGGTCCTTAATTTTTTTAGCTTTATACTTGTTGTCTTTAAGCTTTATAATAGTAGCTAGCATAGCATTCAAAAGTGCTCTTTTTAAGAGTTTTTGTAAAAAACAAAGTAAACACGTATATTTAGTAGTAATTAGAGTTCATAGTTTACGTTACTTATTTCTTCTACAATGTTAAATAGCCCTTTCTAAAAGTTATCAAGTTTTTTGCTTAGTGACTTAGTTTTTAAGTTCTATTATAACAAGAAAACCTTGTTCTTTTTCATAAAAATTAGTTCTTTAATCTTTTACTTATTAGCTGCCTTAAGTATTATAACGTTCTTATAAGCTATGTTTTTGCTTAATTTTTTGTATAGCTCTTATATTAAGTAAGCTTTATTATCTACACCTACTACAACACTCTTGATATTTTTTAGATCTTAATAGGTAGCTAGCTTATATTTATAGTTTGCATAATATAGTAAGTACTTTATAGTTACTAACTTTATGCTATTATAAGCTAATTATACTGTTAGTAAGAGTTTAACTTAGTAATTTTATAGCTTGTTAGCGTATATCTTAGAATACTGTTTTAGTGTCTAGTTTGTCTATTCTGTCTTGCTATCTATCTTAAGGTAAAAGCTAGTTAATAGCTTTTTTTTAATACTTTAAATTGCTAAGAATATAATCTAATACTTAGATATAAATAGTATATTTTAATTAGTAGTAAAATACTTATGTATTTTATACTCTAATACTAGTGCTTTTATAACTTTATACACGCAGCCTTTTACTATAATAGCCTTTTTTATTAGTATAAACTTTGCCGCCTTAGTTGTTTTATTAATTATTACTAGAATAGTGTTGTAAAGTTAAGCTAATTCTAGTTTTAATAATATTGAAAGCTTTACTATAAAATCTATTATTACACTACTTTATAGTTTTATTAGTAGCTATAAAAGTTGTAATAAGCTATAGAGCTTATATCTTTTAGGCTTTTTTTAGTAACACACTAAATGGTTACTTGAAACATTCTACACCTTTACTTATAAGCGTAGTATTATAAACACCTTAGCTAGTTACTTAACTATTTCTTTAGTTACTGTATGTCTATATAGTAGAGGCTTATATAGTTTTATAATAAGACTTCATTTTATAGATTAAAGTATATATTTAATTCCTTTGAACTATATCTTAGTACTCTTGTTTATCTTATAGTAGTTTATTAAAGCTATTTTCTTAAAGCTTAAACTGCTAGTTAGCTACTCTCTACTACTACTACTATTATAGTATTTTACCTACTTAGCTACCTTAGCTACCTTAGCTAGTTCTAGCTAGTTATAATATAGACTATTACCTAGCGTTTATCTAAATATAGTAGTATAGAGTTTCTTATAACTCATTTTACATAGGTTAAATCTCTTCTTTAAAGTATTTACTACATTATTAGATATTTTAGCGTAGTGTATTATCTTAAAGTTAAACTAAGCTAATATTTTAGCTTATTAAACTTATTATTAGTCAAGTTTCTTCATAATTATATACTTTACTAAGTTCTAGTAGTTAGTAAAAACTTGAATGTAGTATAATAGCTCTAATAAATAAACTTTTTACTATTTAAAAGCATTAACTACTCCTAGTAGCTCTTTATAATAAACATTATAGTTAAGTTCTACTCTTGAGAACTTCCTTACATAGTAAAACACTAGTCTCTATTTTTTATCTATACACTACGATGATAATATAGCTTTAAGTACATAATTTAACGTGTTAGTTTTAACCTACATCTTTTACTTTAGGTTATATATCTCTAGTATAAGTGCCTTGAGAAATATTTATTTAGTTTATTTAAACGCTTTTTATTATTCCTTCTTTTAAGTAAATTTGATCTTTTTCTTTATAATCTTTAAGAGAAATATAGTAATCTTTAAGTAATTCTTAATAAACTTTTAATAGTAGTTAGCAAATCTTAAAGAGAATTACATATTCTTAATTATTTTAGGTACTAGCTATTCTTATATAGCTATAATTTTCTTTAAATCTATCTTTACTCTTTTTATAGATATAAAAAAGCCGAGAAATTCTATCTTGTTAATATAGAATTTGCACTTCTTTAGCTATAAGTACAGCTTATAATCTCTAAGCTTTTTAAGCCCTTTTTAACATACTTTACACATTCTTTAAGTGTTCTACTAAACTACACTAGTATATTATCTAAGTACGCTATAAAGATAAATTCTGAAGTATTTATAAAGCATATTTTTAATAATTGATTAGAAAGTAGCTAGTGCGTCTGTTATTTTAAAAGGCATAACTAATCATTTTAATAGTCGATACTTTATCTTAAACGTTATTATTTACTTATAACTTTCTTCAATTGTTATTTTGTAAAATCTTTCTTAAACACTAAATTTTATAAATTATTTAGCTTTTGAAAGTTAATTTATAAGCTTTATTATTAGTAGTAGAAAATATTAGTTTTCCTGCGTTATGCTTTTCAACCTTCTAAAGTTAACACACAGTTGCTACTTCTTGTTAAGCTTTTTTTTAAATTAAACAGCTAAGGCTATTAAGCTTATTTTTAGTTATATAAATTCTTTGTTTAAACTTTTCTAGATGTAATTCCTTAGCTTAGCATTATACTTAAGTAATATTAAGTATATTAGTCCTAAGCTTAACTTAGTTTTATTATTTAAAATAATTTTGTAATTCAATCCTAATAGTTTACTAGCTCTATAGCCTATTTTCTTTAAAGAGTTCTTCAAACCTATTAGTATAATACTCTATTAGTATTCTTAGTATTAAAAGTCATTTTTTTTATAGTCATAACTTACCTTATTTGAATAACTTTTATTTCCCAAAAGTCTTTTATATAAATTCTCTTAATTTTTCACCGCAAAATTTAACCAGATTTTGTATTTTAAGTTAATCTCCAATTTATTAAGCGTATTCCTTTACGTACTCTAGCAACCTTATATATAAGTTCTTTTATAAGTATTATTTTCTTTTCCTAATTAATAGCAGAGTTATAGACATTTAGCTAGTTATTACTAATTGATATATCTAGTCCTCCTAGATCTATGACATTATTATATATCTAGCACTTAATGCCTGCTATCTATAGCTATATTAATTTAGTTTTTAACTGTATTATCCTGTCTCTATATTTTATAAGTTTCTTGTTAGCTAGTTTTATTAGAATTAGTTCTTTTGTAATTTAGTATAGTATTTTATATTTTCTTATTACTTGTAAAGAGTTTATTGTTTATGTGGCTCTACTATTTATAAGCACCTATATATTCTAACCTTGAATAGATACTGTTATAAGTAACTGCTTTACTTAACTTTTAGTATCTTATACTTTTTTTTAAGGTTGTCTTAGGTATGCCTTTACTTGTATAACCCTATATCTAGTAGTATTTTAGTTTTTTGCCTACTTACCTTTTTTCTTTCTAAAAAAGTTGCCTGCACTATACTTAGTGCTATAGTATTATAAGTAACTATTATTATAACAAAAGCTTTAATAGAGGTTTTAGTAAAGTATTTCTTACTTTAGTGCTTAATTTTTTAGCTCTAGCTTTATTGCTTTGTAAATCAGGCAGTCTGCTACCTTATAAATATTTAATAATTAAGTAGCATAGTAGTAGTTATTTACTTATTATGCTTTTTTAAGTTACTACTAATAGTATTTGTGTTTATTCTTGCATTACGTCTATAGAAGTTAGTAGTAAATCTCTACTTTCTTAGGTTAGTAGAAGAAACACTTATCTGCTAGACATTTATCCACCTACAAGTTTAAGTAGTAGTACTAGTCTTACTTTACTTTATACTTCTTTTTATTCTCTTTATAGAAATTATAATTAAGCTTACAGTTGTACTAACACAACTTTTTATACTTTTAAGTACCTTTTACTTCTTTAGCTTCTTAGTCTTAATCCTTAGCTACTAGATTATTAAAGTAGAGCTATTAGTGTATTTCTTAATGTCGGAAACAAAATACCGACCGATCGATAAATCGCACTCCGGCTAGAGGATACATATACACGTACACGTTGCGACACTTAATACTTAACTCCCTTAGCGTGTTTGCTAGTAATTATAACTCTTTCTTAAATTGTATAGTTGTTAGCGTAGTGCATTATTTTTTTATATACTTAACACTAGTTGTTAGTTAATTATTCTAGCATAACTTTATCTTTAGCTTTTTTATTCTATTAGCTTAGGTTGGCTTAGGGTAAGAACTTTATTATTTAGTCTTAAATATAGTACAATTTTATAGCTATCTATTAAGCGTGCTTTCTAGTAAAAGTCTAGATTGCTTAAGTTGTTATCTAGTTTTATCTTATATTTGTATAGTATTTCTTGCTTAATTATCTTTATCTTAACAACTGCCTGTTTAAATTATTCTTTTTTGCAGCTTTAGGCAAAGTATTCAACTTTACTATACTAAAGACATACTTTATTATTATAACACCTTTAGGGATTTTTTTAAAAGGCTATTTTGCCTTTTTTTTTAAGTATTTTTATCTTTAGCCTTCTCTTATACCTTGCTAGTTATAAAAGTATTACTATTCTTATTATACCTGCCGCTTTGCCTTCTTGTATCACCTAGGCTAAGTTTAAAGTATTTTCTTTAATTATATTATTTTTAGAGCCTGTTATTAATTTGCTTAGATAGCTTAACTGGTGTATTTATTTTTAAGGTGTTATAGGTGGTGGTTGTTGTTGTAGTCAAAATAGGGTTTCCAAAAAAAGTAAAAAGCAGCTACCCTCTACTAATTAGTCGCAAAAGTTAAAAAAAAGATTATGTATAGTTAATAAGATTTGAACAGTAGGTAATAAGCGCTTAGAGCAGAAAAGCTTAGACTACTAAGCAAAAATTAGAGTTAAAAAAATTTGCTAAAGGTACTAAAAAACAACACTAATAAAAACGTGTTTAACAGCAATTACTAGCCTATAGCTAGCAACAAGATTGCGATAGAGATAGAGGAGGAAGGTAAGAATACATACGTTACCGCAGCAGGAGCTTAAAATACTTTTTTATAAAAGCTCTTTACCTGCTGCTTTTTACTTTTAAAATTTCCTACACTATATAGTACTGCATACAAACAACTTACATACAAATAATATAATACTTAAACTATTCTTCTCTATATTAAGTAAAGTTAGACCTTACTAAGTTACTATACTAGAAGCTATAGTAGTAGATTATAAAGCTAGCGTTTACTGTTATTAAGCAGCTACCTCTGTTAGTTAAAAAGGAGCTAGTAGTAATAGTCTTAATAGTAGTTAAGTTAGTGCAGAGGTTAAAATATAACTATAGTTAAAACATCTTTAATACGTTTAGTATTATAAATGTTAAGGTTACAACAAGAACTATAAAAGACTAGTTTAGCTAGTACACTATATACACTACGCATGTTAATAGTTTAGGTATAGTAAAAGTATATTACTTTAGTAATCTCCTCTTACGCAAATGCAACCTTAGCAAAAAAACTTAAGAGTAGCTTTATAAAAAGTAAAAGCGTGTTAAAATAGCTATTAAGTAGCTAGGATAAACTAACAAGTAGAAGGATTTTATAAGTTGCCTTTAAGAATAGAAGAGCTGTATATAAATAGTAATGCTGTTGTTGTTTATTTATATCTAAGAATAGGCACTAAACGCCGCGACTACAACACTGCTAGAATAGCGACAAGACAACAGAAGTTGTAGTTAGCAGTAAATAGTTAGCGGTAAATAGTTATTAGTTAAGAGGGTTAGTTAGAGAGATATCGCGTATCTTTGTTTTTATTTAAACATGCGACACACTAATTGCGTGCCAGCAATGCTGAACAAGGGGGCATAAGCCTAGATACCTATTATTAGCAATAAATCTTTTTTTACCAAAAAGGTGTCTACAAAATGTGTAGTTACATCAAAAGGTTGTCTTAAAAGGCCGAAGCCCTTAACTAGTGTATATAGTATATTAAGCTTATTATAGTGTATAAAGCTGTCTTTAACATTTTCTATTAAGCGTACTTTAAATACTATTTGAAGTTAGGCTAGTAAATAGGTCGTGGGTACCCACGCGTGGGTATAGATTGGGTTAGGGTCGCACAGACCAGTAATTGTAGTTGTAGTTAGGTCGCACTAACTAGTGGTTGTAGTTGTAGTTAGGTTGTAGTTACGTGCTATTTTTAGTAATAAATAGCTGTGTTAAACAGGTGAGATTAGGAGAGGTAAGATTAGGAAAGGTAAGCTAAGTAAGCACTAAATTAGTTACAACTTTAACCCAACTACAACTACATGTAGTAGTTATGTTGTAGTTGTTAACATAGTTAGTTATCACAGTATACAAGGTAATTAAGAAAGCATCTTTATATTATTATACACTAAAGAAACTCTAACTACTTGCTGTGCAGTCATTTTGTAGAAAGCTACAAGAACGTAAAGTTAGTACTAAACTTCTTATAGTATCTAACTGCTATCTTTAAATCTTTAGCCTAAATAGTGACTCTCTTTGCATAAATAGCATTAAGGTTACAGTCTATATTTATTAGTATAAAATTCAAAAATAATAAGAGTAGTTACAATACTTTTAAAATAGCCAACAAGAAACGCTTTAGCTAACTCTTAAAGAGAATAAATTGCCTCTACCTAAAAGCGCAAATTAGAGTGATAAGTATGCGTAATCTTGCGAACAAGACGTCTAAATAAGAGGTTACGCAGTAATAGTTTAGTTAACTTTTGCTGCTTCTTAATCTTTCTTAGCGCAACAGCTATACGCTATTAGTGTTTAACTATAATAAAAGACTATAATAACCTACTACCTAGCTTATATTAACGTTTTTTTTAACAGCTCTAGCCTTTTTAAATAAATAGGCAGCTTTTAACTAGCCTTTGCTTGCAAATTCTTTATAAGCGCCTTGCTACTAGTTAACGCTTACGCAGTTTGCTTAGTGCGCGCTATTATAGTAGTTGTAAAGTTATTAAAATTTAATAGTAAGCGTGTAGAATTATTGTTAATTATTTTTGCAGTAATAGGGTGCGCAAGTAAACGTAATAGAAAGCTATTATAATGCAACGTGCTAGGGTGTATTGTTAGTAGGTAGTAATTAGTAGGGTGTCTAAATATAGAAAAAATGTTAATTTTTAGTTAGCTTTAGTAGGGGCGCACGGGCTACACTAGCCACAATATAGTAATATTTTTGTATCTCTACCTACTATGCAACTACCACAACTAAAATTAACTAATTACAGTTAATTATTACATCTATCGCAATAATAACAATTAAATAAGAGCTAAGTAACAGTCCTAAAAGCCTAGTTCTACGCATTCTAATTTTAGTGCTACTAGGTTTTAAACGCGATAAGTAGAAAAAGCTTATAAAAGTACTTAACACAGCTATTAATTATAGCGCATGCTAATTTGTAAAGAGTTATAAATACAAAAAAAACAAAATTACTAATATACTTGCGCGACGCAGCTAGGGTAGTTTAAAGAAAGGTTGCACTACAAATTTAAAAGTCCTAATAAAGAAATTATCAAGCTCTAGTTCTTAAGCTATTACGCAAAGAAGTTAAGCAGCTTAACTTAATTTTAAGACAAAGGCCTTACAAAATATATATATAGTCAATTACGCTGCTACATACTAATTAAAGAAAAGAATAAAAAGTATAAAATAATATAAGAATGCAAGTGTAGAAAGGCATAAAAAAATAATAAAAGTTGTATAAGAAGTGCTTAACTAGAAGTAATACAACGCCTAGAAGAGTAGTAAGTTAACAAAGTTATTTATTGTAGAGTTATGCTTACATATAAATAGGTAAGTAGCTGTAGACAACCCTTAATTAAATTTTTAAAAAAATAAAAAGACGCATACTATAAAGTTAATACAAGGCAGCACGCAAGAATTCTAGACAAGGCAGCGTAGGTAATAAAAAGCCTAAAAAATAGCAGCTAAAGTTATATATATACTTGGATTTATAGCTCTAGCAGTGTTCTTAAGAAGATTATACGTTGTACTTATGATAAAAGATTAGTAAAGCTTTGCAAAGAAATAGTAAGATTTTGTTAAAGATCTAAGTTTAGAGGAGTTAGCTGTTATTACAAGTAAAAATTAGAAGTAAGTTTTAATATATTTTTTTATTACATATACTTACTAACTAGTATAGACTATTTAAGCCTCCGCTAGTGTACGAGTCCTTAGGACTTAGCGAGGATACTATTCTACGCAGTGACAAGCTATATATTAAAAGACTCAATAGTAATAAATGCAAAAAAGAAGTTAATAATAATTCTAATATTAATGCGTACTACAATTAATGTAAAGGTAAGTATAAGACTAAGAAGCAGTAGGAGGAATTATAGGCTAAAGTTAAGAACAAAAATTAAGATAAGAATATAGATTCTAGCAATTTTATAGACTTTAAAGTCTTTTTAGATTAATTATTGTAGTATTTCTATGCTAAGTTATTAGCATTAATTAGCACTTATTACGGCTAATTAATACAATTTATATAATATAAAAAATAATGCATAACTTTTTAATTATACTGCTTTTATTCTAACGTTCTTTTAAATTAATAAAGTTGGATTAAAAAGCGCCTAACATAGTACGTAATAAAATAGACAAGTAAGTTTTAGTTTAGATTTACACGCGTCTACTAAAGACCTATAGTCTATATACTATTAAAGGATAGCAATTGCAATAATTTATTATAGCTTTTTATTAAATTTTTAAACTAAACGCTGTTTACACACGCATTATTGCCGAACATATTTATAAGCTTTTATAAAACTTTTACTAATTTTAAATAAGCGGACACTAAGTTATTTAAAAAGAAGGGCAGAAGTAGTTAGATCTATTAATGTACCTACCTTAAGAAGCTATACAGGAAAGTAATAATAAAATTATAACTAATTAGAATAAGTAGTAGAGTACAACTAGCTAGGCTTAAAATCTAGACAGTAAATCTCTTTACTAGAACTGTGTTACCTGCACTAGTAGCATTTAGTTGAAGTTTAAAGAAGCTACTTATATTATAACTAGCTGCCTTTATATATTCTATTTTAACTGCAGCATAATCCTGCAACACTTAAAGCTAATTAAAATAAGGTCTAAACACCTTATTAACTACATAATATAATTAATAATTAGTGTACCTTAACTTTTTTTTATATTGGTCTACGCATAATAAACTTTATACATCTTTAACTTTAAAAAAGTAGTACACCTACTTTAATACTTAAATTTACTTAAAATGCTTTAAAAAAAGAGCTTGTTTAAGTAGTTGTTAACAGTGATTAGCTATTTTAAACTATTACGTAGCTATTATTACGCACTTTCTTTAATTTCTAAGGCTTTAGACTACAATAATTACTTATTATAAATTTAAGTTAATGTTATAAAACTAGTTTTATAAAGCAAAAGCCTCTCTTTTTAACAACTTAGGCCTTATAACTAAAATTATAATTGTACTAGATATATAGTCTACAGCTAACTATCTTAGCTTTCTTGTAGTTCAGAGTTACTATATTATACTAAACTAGTAATTTTAAAAGAAACTACTTAATTTTATACTAATAGACAGACAATATATTAGACTTTTAATAGCTATAGAGGTACTATGTGTACGTTTAGATACTAACACTAGGTTTTACTTTCTAGCTATTACTTGCGACAAAGCTAGCCACAATATAGTACTTAATTAGATAATTCAATTAACACTAGCAAATAAGAGTATTAGCTAAAGCGCTTTAGAAAACCCTATTCTATGCCTAGCTTATATTATTAAATTAGTAGTTTAAAACATAATCTAATAACTCTAACTAGCTAATACTATAGAGGCTAGACCTAGAGAGGTCTTACACAGGCAACATAATAAAAAAATTAAATATAAGATGTTCTTTCTAAATATACTTTGCAAGATATTTATACTTATATTATATTTAATTATTATATTATAACTATTGTTTAGATATAAGCTATTTGCATTGCTATTAACGCGTTACTATAATAGTATAAGTAATTTCTTGCTACTTAAGAATATCTACAACTAAGGTAACAACTTTGTATTATTTACAATATAAAGATTTAATAGAACTTAACATATAACATGTGTAAGCACGCGCTTAAGCTTTTAAAATTTATTAATAAATAGCTAGTATAAGAAATAGTAACAAAAAGAAGTACATATATTATTATTAACTCTAACAACAACACAAGAAAGTTTTACTATTATAACTTTAAGTGTTTTTAACTCTTTATTATTAAGTAGCATTATATTAAGGTAATTATAAAGATGCTTAAGAAGTTTAAGGACACTATAAGCTTTTTAAGTAAAAACTAGAAGCCTTAAGTCTAATATATTTGGCTTATATACAACTATTCTTTTAATTTTATAAACTTAATATCTAATAATTTTAATAAAGATATAGAAAGTTGTACTATAAAGTAGCCTACAATAGTACAAGCTACTATAGACAAGAAAAAGGAAAAACTAAGTAAGTACTACGCAAAAATATTAGCTAAGTAACAGTTTTTATTTAACTGCGCAGTTATTTTAGATCTAACTTAAAAGCTTACTATATATAAAGTATAGTTATTATAGTTTATTATTATAGAGAAGTGCTAAATAGCTAACTAGAACTCTATATAAGAACTTTAAGATAAGCGTATATATTATAAATAGTTTTTTAACTATTTTAATTAATATAACAACAGTAAAAAAGCAAATTAAATACTAAGCTTTACTTTTTTTTCTAAAAAGAACACTTAGCTGTAAATAGTTTTAAAGGCCTGCTCCTTAATTACATTTTAATAGCTTTTCTACTTTAAGTTAAATATCTTTTATATAAGAAAGAGAAGAGATAAAAATCCTTACTTAATAAATAAAAAATTCTACTTTAGCACTCCTTGCATTAAACTAAAGACATTTTTAAATGTTCTAAAGTAGTAGCAACAAAATAAAAATACTTATTCTTAGCTGTCTTAACTTATAAAAGATATATTAGCAATTTTAATTACTAGTATTAGTATTAAGCGTGTTTTGAACACTGCGAAAGATGTTATTAGTAATTAAAAGTATTACTTTTTAGCTTTAACTATATAGTAAATATAGTTTTTAAAGATACTATCTCCCTAAATTTAAAGTCGCAAGAAATTTCTAAATAAAATAAAGATGTTAGCCCTTAAAGTACTATTGTGCCGGTGCACAGGGTGATACCCGACTGCACACTAAGTCAGTGCTTAACCACCTAATCCTAAGGTATATAACTTATTTAGTATCCCACGGAAAGGGGGAGGATTGAGGATTTATTTACTCTACAGCTCAGCTACTGCAATGTACTATAAAATAAGCTTCTTCTTCTACTAATAGTCTTTACACTTAACCTAAAATAAGATTATTATCTTGCTAGCCTTATTCTTGCATAATTTAGCTACTAGTAATTTCTTGCCCTCGTAGCAGTATGTCTTTATACACTCTAACACTCTTACAAATAGCAAAGCCTATAAGAACATACTTTACTACTTGGTACACAAAAAAACTAGTGCACAATTATTATAAAAACAAAATAACAATCTTACATAAGACTAGAATTTAGAAGAACTCTAAAAGAATTAGAATTCTTAGGATTACTACTAGATATACTTTTAGAGGGTTAGCACTATCCTCTACTACAGACTACGTTAAAGACTTTGTTACCTAAGTTAACTCTAACAACAGAGAATAGTAACAAACTCTACTAATACAACTACTAAATACGTTATAAAATACTAATTTAAAGTCTGTCTAGTAAAATAAAGGCAGCAAACTATTTAGTAAAATAAAAGCAGTTTTATATATATTTAAACGCTAATCTAAAGTCTACTTAGCAAAATAGAGGTTACAACCTATTTAGCAAAATAGAGATAAGCTTATATACGTTAATAATAAAGAGCAAAAATTTTATTTAGTAAAAATTAAAATAAAACTAAAAGCTTACAACCAAGTATATCTAAAATGCTAATTTAAAGTATTTATTTAGCAAAATAAAAACATTACTAACAATTAAAATAGCATAAGTATAAATTAGAGCCTACTTAGCAAAATCTAGGGTACTAAAAAGGCAAAGATTTATATAACTACTCCTAATTAAGCACTTACTATTAAGATTTTAAGAATAAATTGCTTATTTCTTTTAAGACTTAAACTTTATTTACTATATTTATAACTTACTACTATTAACTGTTTAAATAAAAAACTCTTAAACGTCTTATAATACTATAAATATTAAAAAAGAATTAGAAGTTAAGTTAAGAATAGAAAGGTAAAATGCTTTTTTCTACTAAGCTTACAACTGCTAGTCCTAAGTTACTATTAATACTATTAAGCTTAGTTATTAATACTATAGCTACATCTACGCAAAACTTAGTGTTGTTTATAGTTTAACTAAAACACAGTACTCTAGTCTTTACTAAAAAAATATTACTAAATTTCTAAAAACTTTAATAGACAAGCTAATAAAAAGAGCATTTATAATACTATATAAGTCTTTATTCTACTAAACTATTTCTTTAACAAAGATTAATTACTTTCTTATTTTTTAAAACGTTTACCTAAATATATAAAGAGAGATTAGTCTAAGTTATAAATAAATATAAAGAAGCAGTAGAAAGACAAAGATACTGCTATTAAAATAAGTAAACGCTTTTACCTTTAAGCTTATATCTATAAATGTGTACAAAATAAGCTAAGGCTAGTAAAGTACTATACTTATTTTACTTCTATTACTAATGTATACATTAAGAACAAGCAAATCTCTTAAGAAGAGAAAAGTATTCTCTTCTTTTAAAGTTTACTATAATTAGACAAAAAGGCAGTAATATACTATATACTTACTACCGCTAATAGTAATAATTAAAATACGTATAAACTAGATTTAATTTATTTTTTTCTTAAATCTTACTACAAGAAGATTACCAGCCTAGATAAGATTTATTAGCTAAAATAAAGAGGTGTAAATATAGAAATATGCTAAATTATATTGTCTAGGGCGTACAACTTTTACTCTAAAGAAAGTAAAAGAAGCAGCAGTTAAGATTAGCAAGGCACACAAGAAAGTAAGCGCGCTAGCAGAAGTTAACCTAAAAGTAAAAGATCTTATTAAGTTTTTAGGTAATTTAAAGCTTAGATTATCTACTATTAACATGCTTATAGCTTATCTTATAACTAAGAAACTTTTAAAGAAACCTGCTAACTACGCGTACTTTATTATATAAGCAACAAATGCTAAACTCCTAAGTAAAAGAAATAATAGTTTCTTTGTTACTAATGTAAGACAAAAGTTACTAAACAAGATAAGTACTACATACTTAAATAATATAAAAATAAACACTCTCTGCTGTATATATAATATTATAAAATATATGCTTAAGAATTGTAAACTATACTACGCCCTAAAACAGATAAAATAAGTTAGTTTTAACTAAAATGCTGCGGCTAAGAAAGGAACTTACTACTTTAGGCTACTATATAAACGTCTAAGCAAACTCCTAAGACAGCTTCTATTAACTTAAGTTTTGTTATAGTTAAAAGTAAAGATTAAAGAATTCTATAACGTTACTAATAACGTACTTAATTAACTTGCCTTTAGTATAATACCTAAGAAGTTTATAAGTAGAGACTTTTAGCTAAGATTTAGGTATAAAGGTAAAGCCTTTAGTTTTATAAACGTAGCAACTAGTTTAATAGACTAAAGTTACTATAATAATATTCTTTAGTAGTTCTAATAGTTCTAGAAACAACTATATAATCTAACTACAGGTAAATATATTAATAAGCTAAATAATATTAATGCTGCTAATACAATACTAGAAAGCGGATAGAACGCTTTACATAATATTTCTAAATTAAATACTACTACGCGCTTAAAGAGAAAAAGTCCCTCTCTTTACTAGGATATTAATCGTGTCTAGAATAGAGGGATAAAGAAACAAGAAAGGCTAAGCAAGGATATAAGCACCTAAAAAAGCAATTAAATAATTTATAGTAATACTATAATCTTTAACTTGCAGCTTATAAATATGCAGTTTCTATAAGAAGAAATATAGAGTAAAATACCTTTTGTAAGTTAACCTTATAATATACTATTTTTAATTATTAGGCTACTATAGCCGTCTTAACAAGATAACAATATATTAGCTAATCTAAAGCACTTACAGCAAGGACGCAAGAAAAGAGCTATATAATTTATAAATGCGCTTTTTAATTTAGAGTTAAAAGAATTAATACAAGGTTAGCTAAACTGTATTATTACTGCCTTACTTAAATAGAAAGTACAAGAGGTTACTGTATCTAACTTTATAAAGGAAGATAATATTTAGAAATAGCTGTATAATTTTTTAAATAACAAAGTTAGTGTTGTAGATAGCTTAAGAACGCTGAACGTTATAACTAGTAGAGAAATTACAGAATTTAGGTGTAATTTAGCGCACCTAAAATTTGTTTTAACTGCTAATTAGCTAAATTAGTGCACAGGCTAAGAACATATTACTAACAAAACTTTATCTATTGCACTAACTATTATAAGTATAAGTTGCAATATAATAAGTGTGTATTAATTAAATGCTTAAACTTAATATAAGGTGCATAGGAAGAGTAATTCTTAGATTAAAGAGTTAAATAACGTACCTACTAAAGAAGTACATAGAGTTTAATAAAGGAATAAACAAGTTTTTGCCTAAATAGACTTGCTAGAATGCTAGGTTATTATTAACAGCAATTCTATAAAGTGCTTAATTAACACTAGAGCATAAATAAATATCTTAAGACTTAGTGCTATACAAGTATTAAAGATACTGTATAAAATAATAGAATAAAGACTTAGGCAGCTATTCTCTAGTGTTACCTTAGCTAATAGAACTTATAATCTGTTTGTAAGAACAGTATTTAACATACTTATATAAATAGGGACAGTTACTATTAAAACTACTTTTAGGATTATTGCTAATGTTACTAGATTTATAATTTTAGGAGGACCTTAGTGTGCGTGCATAAGAATAGCAATATAGTACAACGCGTTTAGATAAATTATATGCTAAGTTCTTTTTAAAAATAATACTAGAAACGTAGTATTTGTTGCATCTAATTTATTACTAAGTTACCCTACGCAGACAATTAGGAATAAAGCCTTAAATAATAATTTAGATAAAGAAACAGCAGGTAATGTATAAATATTTATAATTACTAATATAATAAATAGTAAGCTGTAAGTAGCTGTAGTAAAGTATATATAAGAAGCTGTATAGTTAAATTCTATAGTTAGATTTAGCAATTTTAATATGCTGTACACAAACAACAATAACTATAATTAAATAGTCTAGATAAACTAGGTATTTACACACCTAGTTAGACAATTAAAAGACTTTACAAAAAACTATAGCTTTAGCAAATTTTTAATTATGTATAAGCTTAACTAATAATAATTGCGAGAAAGGCTACTTAATAGCTTCTAATAATAACATAACCTCTACACTATATACAAAATTGTAAAAAAGAAAGTTTAACTTATTAATATTTTTTAGCAAGAGATGCTAATAGAATTTAAACAAAAAAACTAGAAGAAAAAGGCTAAGAAATAATAGCTTTTTTAAAGAAGTATCTGTAATCCTAATACTAGGCTATATAATAATCTATTTAAGCTAAAATATACTGCTTTTCTATAAAAGATAAGGCTTACTAAAGAACAAATTAATAAGTTATATATAAGAGATTATCTCTACCTTAGGGAAAAGAAGATATTTTTATATATGCTCTATAACAAAGAAGAGGCTCTCTTATAGCAATTAAAGAAATTAGGAAGAATCTATCCTAATGTATGCCTACTATATAAGATACAAACAATACTATATAAAGCTTAGCAAGTGTAAGGCTTTGCCGTCCTAAAAGTATTAGAATTACAGGTAGTAGATATAGTTAATGCCTGCCTAAACTAAGGAACGTAGGAACAATGTAATAGTTAGTATTGCAACTTATAGCACCTAGTACTAAAAAAAATAAAAGTGTTTAATAGATTAGTAATGCACAGAGAATAAATGCGGTTACAATATAAGATATAAACTTACTACTAATAGTAGACAAGTTCTTTAAAAGATTTATAGAATACAAAATTATTTTACTTATAAACTTATTTTTAGAATATAACTAGATTACACTATATCTAGAAATCAGAAATATAATAGTATTCTAAACGCCTATAGGACTTATACGCTTATACACAATAGTTATAGGCGCTACTAACTTAGTAGCAGCATTTTAACAAGTTATAATAAAAATTCTAAGAAACTACTAGCCTAATTTAATGCTTTTTATTAACGACATTATATGCGGAGGTCCTAAAACTAACTATAGTAAAAAAGAATTAATGCTAAAGGTATAATATTATATTCTTAAACATATTATGCAACTGGACAAGGTGCTAGCTAATATTAAACAAGCTAAAAGTACTATTTTAGAAAAAAAGTATTATTTTCTTATAAAAAGACTTAAAGTAGTAGGCTATAAAGTTAGTTTTTAAGGTTACTATTCTAACTAAAAGAAAGTTAAGAAGATTATAAACTAGCTACTATACATAAATAAGAGAGAAGTATAATTATTTATAAGTATTTATGTCTACTATTATATATAAGTAAAAGACTTTACTACGATTGCTAAACCTCTATTTACACTCTTACAAGACAACACTCCTTTTAAATAAAAAAATATATAAAACGCGGCAATGTACACCTTAAAATAAGTTATATATAATGCACTAGCGCTTACTAACTTAAACTACACTAATATAAAAGACTACAAAATATTCTTAATAACTAATGCTAGTTAAAATAGTGTAGGCGCTTGCATAAAGCAGCTTAAAGAAGATAATAAACAACACCTAATATAGTTTAAAAGTATACTATAGTCTGCTTAAGAAAGGTAATAGCACTTAACTAAGTTAGAATGTAAAGCTGTACTATAGGCTCTTAAGAAGTTTTAGACTTATCTTTATAAGGTTTACTTTACTATAAAGACTAACGCTACAACTCTTATTACTTAGTTAAATTATTTATTAACTAACAATCTAGAATTAGTTATAAACAGATAGATATTAACTATCTTCTTATAGAATTTTAATATTAAGCATATACTAGAAAAAAAGAATATTATTATAAATGCACTGTCTAGGTATTTAAAAGCTAATAATTAAAAGCCTTCTTTTAAACTTGAAAAAGACCTAGAGAAGTTTATTAACTATATAATTAGGAATGTAAATGCACTAGTGCTAGCAGAGCAAACTAGAATACTTTGCTAAAAGTTCTTTAAGAAATTAGAGTAATATACTTAGTTTTTAGTTAATTTTAAGACTCTAAAGGGAATAGAGCTATAAGAACTATAATTATAAAAAAAGCGAGCATTAAACTTCTTTGTATAAGATAAAATACTTTTTAGAAAGATATTAAGGAATATTGTAATCTAACAAGTTGTAGATAATATAGATTTAAGAACAGCTGTAGTATAAAACAAGCATACCTAGATTAGACACTAAGGAGTTAATATAGTTTACTTAATACTTGTGCAGTAATACTAGTAGAAAGAAATATATAAGTAAGTGTAAAGGAAACTAGTAACCTGCCTAGACTGTTAACTGCAATCTTCTAAGAGGAGAGTTAATATACTTACTAATACTTATAGTTTTGCTATTTAAGAAACTATTGCTATTAATACAGTGTACATGCCTTAGTGTTTTATAAAGAAGTTTCTAGTTATTATAAGAGACTACTTTAGTAGCTAGCTAGAAGCAAAAGTACTGTTAAACAACTAGTCTAAGATAATTGCAGAATTTATTTATAAGGACATTATAAGTAGATAGAGTAGAACGCGCAAATTATAGTAAATAAAAGACTTAACTTTACTAAAGTAGTCTTATATCTATTAAAAACGTACAAAATTAACTAAATTTAATTATTTAGACAAAACTTTTAAGCTATAAAAAAAATAAAAAAAAAATAAAAAATAATTATAAATGCTCTTGCAAAGCTGCTAGGACTTTAAGTTAAAAATTTACTAATAGTTCTTTATACAGACAAGATCTCTATATAAAAATAGATAGGTTACTTGCTATACTAATTAGTTATAGAGCAGAACCTAGTACTATTCATTAAGCTTGCATTACTTATGTAGCAAACGCTTTTGTTTAAAAAAGTACAAAATTATATATAATTACTTACTATATAAGTAATGTAGCTAGATCTTAGAAATTAGTTTACTAAGAATACTATTACTTGTACTAATTGCATAAGAGCTGCTAAGAAGGAATACTAAAATAATACTAAGAAAATACAGTATAAGGATATAAAGCTAGGAAACTTAGTTTTTTTTTAGAATTTAGTTTAAGGAATTAATATGTCTTAAGACTGCAAGCTAGATAAAAGGTAGCTAGAACTATATTACATTTATAATGCTTAATCTAATAGAGGGACTTACTACCTTAAAAACCTTAATAGCACACGTTTTCTACACATAACACCTAGTTAGCAATTAAAGCCTTTTTAGTAACAGCACGTGCTAGATATTATAGAGGAAGATTAAGGAAACATAAAGTTATAAAATCCTAAGTATTAGGAATAAACTAGTTTAATAGTAAATGTTCTTGTCCTTTTAGACTTAACAGAGCTACTTAATAAATTACAATTATCTTTACTTCTTATACTAAAAGATAATTTTTATTTATAAGTTATTATTACTAAGTATTTTATAAATAAAGAGCACTGTATATACATGCAAGACTTTAGAAGCTTAGACTTTAATTCTAATACTATAACTAGCAGCTAATAGGCTACTAAACAGCCTATTCTCTTAGGAAGAGGAGGAAATACTTTGCTATTAGTATTTACTTTTATTTTTAGTTACTTATTTAGGAATTTCTTATATTAAATGTAAAGAATAGTTACCTAGCCTACAAATTCTAAGTGTGTAGTAGGCACTTAGATTCTGTAGATTCTCTACACCTTAATACGTAACTTAGAGTTTATGCTATAATAAATAATTTTTTCTAAACTTCCTTAGCAATTAAAATGCAACTTAAACTATCTTTAAGCTAGCTTACTTTGTTAACTACAACTAATAACTTTTAAAGCAACAAGCTTTTACAAATCTATAATAATAAAATATATATAAAAAGTAGCAAGCGCTAGCTTAATGCGCTAAGAACTAGTAATAGAAACTACAACTACTATAGTACTATAAAAGCTATATAAGTTAGTTAAAGCTAAGATGTAAGCGTCCTTAGCTAGCAGGCGCAATAGTAACAACAATAAGCTAAAAGGTAATATTAGCTTAATAACTTTTTTAGCTACCTTACAACTACGCACCTAGAAGCATACTACTATAATTAAATTCTTACTTGTCTTTTATAGATTAGCTTGTAATTACCTATTCTCTTGTTAGTAGAACAGTAAGCTACCTTTTTAGCGCATTATTAGACGCTACCTAGGCCGCGAGTATAAAGAACCTAGCGTAGTAATTTTCTGTAACACGGAGAGAGGCGTACTACAACATATTAAGCTTAGTAATCTTAGATTATTAGTAGCACTATAAAAACTTAAACAAAGGTCTACTATTATAGGTTCTTTTACTAGGATAAATAGCACTAGGTAGCTTATTAAATTGCTACAAGCATGTAGTATTAGCGTGCGAGCTAGAGGGCTACATTAACTTAACGCTAGTAGATTTGCTAAGGACAAAAGGCTTTGTAGGCTCTAACTTCTGCTGTTAGCAGCGCAGGATACAGAGGGCGTGCAGAACGTATTACTTAAAGCTTAATACTAAAAGCTGCTACTATCTTACATCTCTTAATATTAGACCTTTAGCACCTTGCAAATAGCAATAGTGTTAGCACTAACCTTCTAGCTTTTAAAGAGTTTTAACAAGGTTATATAATAAGACACATTTTAATAACGTAGTGCTAAAGCGCAGCCTAGCACGCAGAGCAGCCGCCGCTGTAAAAACGTTATAAAATTAATACAATTAACACTTTCTAAGATAGATATAACTTCCTTAACCTATTTACTATTCTTTTACTAAAATGAACAACCTATAAAACTTTAAGCAAATTATTACTTATATACAACTAGCTACTACTAGCTTGCTTGTTAACATCTATTTATAAGCAACAGACATTGCTAATTGTAGTACTTATAGTATTGCTTATATTAGAAAGATTACTAATTAAGATATTAGTATACTTACTAAACCTAACTGCCTACTAGAAAGATTACGTTGTAAAAAACTTATAAAAGTTTTTAACTAAAAACAATTTATGCTAAGCTACAGATACTTTGTTGTTAAAAATTTAAAAAAGAACAAGATTAACTAAGGTGTTCTCTAGGCTACTACGCACGCTGCTTTAGAACACTTAATTATTAGTGTTTTCTTTTTAACAAGATTGCTAATTAAGTTACTAATAAGCTTCCTCTAATTAATTAAGAAATTAACGCTAGACTAAAGTAGGCTCTTGCTAGTCTTAGGCATTTTTTTTTTAAACGACACTGCACTTAGCAACATCTAGGCTATAAGATAGCCTAAATTCTTAGGAAGGAGAGAGGATGCTATATAATTAGTGTTTGCCTTTATTTTTAGCTGCTTATTTACTAATTTCCTATATAAAATTTAAGTACAGGCCTCTTATTCTACAAATTCTAAGTGTCTAAAGAGCACCTAGATTTTGTAGACCTGCAGTACCCTACTACTATACTAATACTATACTTAATTTCTTGCATTTACAAAGTAACAACTAATAACAGTAACAATTTCTATTGCAGAACTTACTTGTTTTAGCGCAATATAGACTTTGTTTACTTCTACCTTTACTTACCTACTAGTAGTATACTGCTACTGCATATAAAGTTAAACTACAACCCTACTAACTAACTAACTCTTCTTTTATACTAACCTTACTATCTTTACGCCTAGGTATTGTTCTTTAAAAATAACAATTACAGCAATATCTCCTCCTTTAGTCTAACAGAGGCTAAAGACAATATATACACTACTAACAAAACTACTTAAATAATATCTTAGCCTCTATTAAATAAGGCTTAAGGTAAGCAGCTATAGCAGCAACTGCCTTAGACTCTAAGTCTATTAAGAGTTTTTAAAGACTTAAAAGTAAGTTTAAAAAAAAACTATATTATAGATTAAACTTCTAAAGTTATCTAGTATTAAGACAAGGTACTAAAGCTTGCAAAACTTAGTAGCAGCATTAAAGTTACTAATATTTAAACTTTAGTAGACAAGATTTTCTTAAATGCTTTACGTTAATAGCGCATTATTATAAATTAATAGTTTAATAGTGCTTTATACTAATTTAATCTTATTTTTAAAGTTATTTTAGAAATAAGCAATTTTTATGCTTAACTCCTAAGACTTATAGACAAATATAGTAGTGTTAAAAGTTTCTAAAAACACTATCTAATTATTAGTACAGCATCCTTGTCGCAAGACAAGAAGGCTAAGGAACTAAGTAATACAGTTTTAATAGTAAAGAAGCTAGCAATAAAAAATTTTTAAAAATGTGTTAGTATTTACATACCTTATATATTACTTAACTACTAAAAATCTATAAACATAGCTTTTGTACTACAACATATAAATCTTAAAGATACTACTTACTTCTTTAACATAGTAGCACTACACTATCTTAATATAAAGAACTAAAACAAAAAACGCTATATATTACTAGTTAACTAAGCAATAGTTAAGCTACTATGTAAAGAAATTTATGCTTTTGCTATATAAAATAGCTTTTACAGCAAACAGCTACTTCTAGAAATTAGTAAATAGTAAAAAAAAGACTTACGCAAGATTGTTGCAGCTATAAAAGTTAAAAAAAAAAAAAAACTTATAGTGCACAGAAACTACGCCCTAACGCTAGAGTTAAAGACAACAGAGAGAACAGCAACCCCTACTATACTTTCTAGCAAAAGATCTTTAAGTACATAGCTATATCTAAGAACCTAGAAACTAATTAGCTCTACTTAACGCAATCTCTTAAAGATATAAATTACTATAAAGTAATAAAAGTGTAAGTATATTTAATATATAGCATACTTATTCTAATAGCTGCAAAACCTAAAAAGACTGTATTTAAAGCTTATTTTATTAATTGCTATAGTAACTTTATAGCATCTAAGACCTGCACTCTAGAGAGTTATAGTTTATTAATTTTAACTAAGCAACTAAGGCAATCCTTTAAAATGTTAGTAAAAAGCAAAGCTAATAACTATATAATAGTTACAGTATTTAAACTTGTAAGTAGAAAGACTGTTATATAACAAAAGTATAATACTGCTAACATTTAGGCAAAACGTATAAAGGCTAAGACTAGTAACTAACTAGTTCTTGCTCTGCTTTCTCTACTAAGCTCTTATACTTTGAAGGCAACACTAGTATACTAATAAGCAGCTACGCAACTAGACACTAAGCTTAATAATACTACTTATATAAATAAAGAGCCTAATATAATAAACTAAAAAACTAAGATCTTAAAGGCAGGATGCTACTATATAAATTCTACTTTAGCGTTTTTTAAGCTACTTAAGCGTGCCTACATAAAGAAACTAATTACAAATCCTAATTATGTTAAGGTTATTAAAAAATAGTATTAAAAAGTTAACTTTAGACAACTACATAACTCTAACAACTTGTTATATATTTAAGTATACTTTATTTATAAGTATACTACTGCAAGTGTTATAGGTCTATTTAAGAAGGCTATGCCTTCTAATATACTTAATAAGTGTCTGCTTTTACTATATATAAGACAAAGCTGTTAGCAAGAATTCTAATCTAATTTTATTATTTCTAAGCTCTTTACTAGCAAATACTGCTTAACTAAGCAAAATAAAGATCTGCTAAGCTACTAATATTAACTTACTTAACTTAACCTCTACTCTATCCCTACTTAGGATAAGATTATTAATACTATTAAGTTTTAACTATAGGTGGAGGAACTCTAACGCATAGAAAGTATTATTACTAATACTTATATGTGGCTGTAACAGCGTGGTAATCTAAAGGACATTGTTATAGAAACTTTTAAGATGTATAGGTTCTATTTATAACGTATAGATAGAAAGCTAAACTTTAAGTAGTTACGCAATATATACTACTTACTTATTTAATAAGCTATACACATAGACCTAGGATACTAGTTGTAATATATAGTACTTTATAAAGAATATACTCTAATTTTTTACTCTTACTACGCTAAGTTTGCTAAGAAAAGCAATTAACTATACTTTAAGTATATTAACCTTAACCTTGGGCGTGCAATAATAGAAGGCCTTAGTATAGAGATAATTTAAAGCAGTGTCTTATTTAACAATAAAGATATAAACAACTACATAAAGATACTACTAGAATTTTATAAGTATATGCTAGCATACCTATAGTAGCGTAAGGATATAAGTATTAAATTGTTAAATAGTTTTATTAAAAAGTAAAAAGATAAAACTAACTAGCTAAAAAACGCGTAAAAAGTAGTTCTTGATACTAAATAAGTAAAGCAAATCTGCAAGAAAGAATAAGCTTAAATTTTATTACTTCTTCTACCTTCTAGATCTACTAAGCTAACTACTTACAACTGCCGTACTATGCTTCCCTAGTTTATTATAGTCTAAGATAGTATAATAAAAGTACCTGCTATAAAAACTTATAAAGAGATTTGTAAAGTATACTATAACCTTACTACTACTTTATACACTTCTTTTAGTTACCCTAACAAGTTTAAAGGAATTTACTATCTATTTTCTATAAATATACATATTAAGTAGAAATTCTAAATTTAGAAGGCCTTTATAAAGTAAGCTAAATAGAACAATTTTCTTATTTATAAGGAGCTAAACAACATGCTATAAAACTTTACTAAGAAATAAATTAACAAATATATTAAAAAATATTATAACTATATTATACAACAAATTCTTAACATATAGCTTATAATGTAAAAGTTATAAAAAAGCGCCTTTTATACTAATTTTATTTAAGGTTTCTCTAACTAATTATACTTCTCTAATAATAGAAAGAACTCTCTCTATATAATAAAGAACTAAAATAAATAAAATACTAATTTTTTTTTAAGTTAATTTTTTTTAGTGCTTTTAAAAAAAACTTAGCTTAAAAGTAAATAAGCGCTAGGTCTTTTAAAAAAGTAAAGAACTTATTATACTTTTTTTTATATAGTATCTTCTACGTGCTTATTCTTAATTAGGAATAGTAATTTCTAATAACGTCTTAGTACTCTCTACTTTAACTAGGCAGCCTTATTATAGCCGCCTTTAATTAATATTTAAGACTTAAGCTTCTACTATAACTACTACTACACCTATATCTAGACTAAGCACTTTAGCTGCTGCTTAAGAACCTTGTTAAAGTAAACGCTTAAAAAAGTAAAAAATAGAAAAATAGTAAAAATGTGCCATTATTAAGTGTGTAGAGAGAAAACTGCTAAGTTTATAAAATTTAGGTACTCTTAGCACACTTAGATTTTATAGCTACTACATAGATATGTAATTTATTAATACTAAGCGGCGACTAAAGTAATTAAACAGTGTTTTCTTTGTTTATTTCTTTTGTTTTTGCTGTGTTTTCTTTTATTTTTTCTGCCGGGTTTAGAGCTTAATAGGGCTAAGCTTGCAAGAAGAGGAAGTTTGTGCTAGTGCACAGGGTGATACCTAACTGCACACTAGGTTAGTGCTTAACTACCTAATCCTAAGGTATATAACTTATTTAGTTTCCTACAGAAAGGGGGAAGATTAAGGATTCGTTTACTCCACAGCTCAGCTACTGCAATGTACTATAGAATAGGCTTTTTCTTCTACTAATAGTCTTTACACTCAACCTACAATAAGATTATTATCTTGCCAGCCTTGTTCATGCATAATCTAGCTACTGGTGATCTCTTGCCCTCGTAGCAGTATGTCTTCATACACTCCAACACCCTTACACTATGTAACAAAATTAATAATATATTTAAGCTCTTAGCCTCTAGAGATAGTACATGTAGTCTAGAGGAGGAAACAGTAGAAAATAAGCTTACAGAAGAAGACTCTGTACCTCTAGCATAGAGTTAAGCGTTACTATAATTATAAGCTGTAATAATTAACTATAGTAATAAAGTTTTAACTATCTCCTAACTCTAACTAGTAATAAATATCATATACTATAACTTAACTCTAGTCTGTGCGACCTAACTACAACTATAATCTAACCTATACCTACGCGTAGGTACCCGCGACCTATTTACTAGCCTAGGTATAAATTAGATTGTAGTTGTAGTTAAGTTGCATCACACAGACTTAGTGCTTACTTAGCTTGCCTCTCCTAATCTTACCTATTTAACACAGCTATTTATTACTATAAATAGCACGTAACTACAACCTAACCACAACTACAACTACAACCTAACCTATACCTACAGTCTATGCGCGTAACTACAACTACAACTACTAGTTATTACAACCTAACTACAACCACAACTACTAGTCATTGCAACCTAACTACAACTACAACCACTAGATGTGTGACCTAACTATAACTACAACTACTAGTCTGTGCGACCACAACCTAACCTATACCCACGCTAAGCGTAAGTTAGCGTGGGTATAAGTTAGGTTGTGGTTGGGTTAGCTTACGTCAGACCCCAACCACAACCCAACCTATACCTATTTACCAGCCTATTTAAAGTACTTTATTGTCTTAATTAATTTATGCTTGTAGTTGCTTAAATTCTGCTATATATATGAAAACTAACGTAGTTTACCTTAAGCAAGTAATTCCTTTCTTAGCCTAGTTTTTAGCGTCTAATTATTTTAAGAAGTGTTTTATTTTTTATTAAAACTCTATCTAACTTATAAATAAGGCCTATATTTTAGCCTTAATCTCTTTATATTTCATATTAAGTAAGTAGTTATAAACATAAGGTTACATATAGTTAAAAGCTTTGTTTTTTATATCTATACTTGCTATATGATTTTTCTTTAATTAGTAATAACTCTATTATACTTATAGTATAAGTTAGTGTAAGTAAAAATTATTTATATATTTTTTCTTTTTACCTTTTAATTAGCGCTATTTTAAGTTTTTATATAGCAATAAGTTGTTTATTTAAAGTAGCTATTAGCTAACTTAAAAGCTAGTTAATTATATTTATTATAGAAGCTACTTGCTGTAATCGAGGTGGGCACCAATGCCCACTAAGTCAGTACTACGTGACAAACGACTAGGCCACGTGGCCAGCTTCCTAAAAGATAAGCACGACAATAATCTGAACAGATTATTGTTGCGTAGTACAATATATATAGGCAAGTAAGAGCATTCTGCTTCGTTACACTACCCCCTCCCTCTGTAGGCAAGGTCTCTTGAGCTAGGACAGTTGAAGAACTAGGCAAGTAGAGTATATATATCCGCGAACCCCAAGCTTACTAAGCCCCGCTTAATAAGTTTTAAGCCAAGGCACAACCCCGCCACGTCACAGCCCCTTAGGTACTGCTGGCAGTTAGGTTCGAACCTTTGACCTTAGGTTTGTTTAGATTATTATGTAATCAAGGTGGGCACTAATGCCCACTAAGTTAGTACTACGTGACAAACGACTAGGCCACGTGGCTAAGATAAGCACGACAATAATCTGAACAGATTATTGTTGCGTAGTACAATATATATAGGCAAGTAAGAGCATTCCGCTTCGTTACACTTTCTATTCCTAGACATAGGCCTATTACCTAAAATTCCTAATCTTTTAGGCACTAAAGTTGTCTTTAGTATTATAGTTATATACATTAAGCATCTTACTATTTTTTAATATTAGTTAATTCTGCGGAAAAAGTTTTAAACTTTAAGCTATATTATTTTAAGTATTTGTCTAAAATATTATTATAAATTTTAATCAAGTAACTTGTTAGTTAAACTATTTATTTAAATTCTTAGTAGTTAAAGTATTATATAAAGTTAAGCTATACCTCTTTAGGCTCAGTTTATATTAAAGTAAGATAGACGAAAGTAGTAGTTTATGAAGTATTATAAAAAATATTCAAAAAAAAATTATTAATATTAACTAAAAGTAGACAATACTAGTTTATAAATAATAAGATGACTAGTTAACAATCTGTGTAACAAATAAACTATTTATGTTAACTATAATAAGTATAAGAATAAAATTTACTTTATTTATACACTTATTACCTTTAGTTCTAACATCTGTATCCTTTATTTAATTTCTAGCATCTAGAGATTCCTTAGATATCCTAGCATCCTCTAATGTCCTAGCATCTGCCTTCTTAGCGAGATGTCTAGTCTTGGCGAGATGCCAATCACGTGATCCCTGCGCCCCGCGCGGATTATTACCTTCTGGCGTGTATGTGGTTGACCTTCAACCCACCTTCCACGTTAAGGACAAAATCCTTCGTGTTACTTATAACAATATTGTCTAAATAGATAACATAGAATATATTAACTAAGCTAACTAGTATTTGGTTTCTATAAGCTTAAAACTGCGCAGAAGTTTTAATTAGGCTAAAAAGTATAATAGTATACTTAAAGTAGCTATGTCTTGTGCAAAAGGCTGTTTTTTATTTATTTTCTTTCTAAATACGCACTTTATAGTACGCTTCTCTTATATTAAGCTTAGTATAGTACTTAGCTTATGCTAGTCTATCCAACAACTCTATAATAAGCAGTAGAAAGTGCCTATTTCTTATTATAATCTCATTTAAACTAGAATAATTTTTATATAGACTTATGATACTGTTTTTTCTTATAAAAAGTATTAGTGCACCTGCTAAGGATTTAGATCTTTTTATATATTTCCTTAATATATACTCTATAAAGTTTTTCTTTAGCAGCTCTAACTGTATCTATAATAGGTTATATAATAGCATATGTAGTAAATTTATACTAAGTATTAAGTTAATTGCTAGATCTTATAATTTATACTCTACTAAAACCATTAAGTTTTTCTTTAAATAAATATCTGCACATTTAGCGTATTATAAAGGAAGCTAGCCTATTTTAGCAAGTTTTAAACTATTTTAGCTTATAGATCTTATAATACACGTATATACGTTTACTATTAAGTTATACATGCTTCTTCGGTAACGTATGTGTCCTTACCCTCCTCCTCCATCTCCATCGCAATCTTGTTGCCAGCCTATAGCTAGCAATCGCCGATGAACACGTTTTAATTAGTGTCGTTTTTTGGTACCTTTAGCAAATTTTTTTGACCCTGATTTTCGCTTGGTGGTCTAAGCTTTTCTGCTCCGAGCGCTTAGCGCGTAGACCTCATCCACCTACCGTTCGAATCTTGTTGTCTACACACTTTTTTTTTGACTTTTGCGACTGATTAGTAGAGGGTAGCTGCTTTTCACTTTTTTTAGAAACCCTATTTTGACTACAACAACAACCATCACCTTTGACACCTTAAAAATAAAAATAAATGCATGCTTCTTTTAAAAGTTTAAGTATTTTTTATACTTACTTTTTAAAAACTACCTAAACTTTAGGACTTCTTACCTTAAAAAAGCATACGTCTTAACATATAGCTAATTTTTCAGTTATAAGAGTTAATTTATAGTAACGTTAAGTATATTAAGTACTTCTTTATGTCTAATACTATAAATAAAATATATTGTATTCTAATGTGTTTTTGAAAATCTATAAGAGCAATGTCTACTTTAGTTATGCTGTAGATAGTAAGCTTCTCTATATTTACTCTCTCTACTAATAGGGTAAGTAAAGAATTAATAGTTAAGTCTTACTTTTTTATCAATATTGTAGCCATAAAATTTAGTTATAAGCTTTTATTAACTATAGCTTTTATAAGTTTTAATACCTTAACTATACACTTTGTAGTTAAAAACTATACTAGCATTAGTAAAATCGCTTTTCGTAAGGTGCCAAGCCTTTATTTTCTTAGTAAAAATCAATATAAGTAGCAAAGTAGAATCTAAGTTATTCTACGTTTGTTCTTCATTGAAATTAAGTGCAGTAGCGCTGTTTATTATTTATTTTAGCTTACTTAGCTTATAGTAGTTAAACTTACAATATCTAAGTTCTTTATACTTATAATACTGAAAAGTGTATTGTTTAGTGCTTTTTTGCCTAGTTTACCTTACTTTAACCTATAATAGCTTATTTTTGCCTACTTAGTAGAATTTAAAGTCTTTTTTGTATTTTTTAACTATTTTTAGTTTTAAAGTACTTTTACTTCTTTTTTTTTTAAAGTGTTGTAGTTTAGATCTTACTCTTTAGGTCTTTCATTAGTAAATGAAGTTTATATATTCTTTTACCAATAGCAATATTGCTTAAAAGTTTACTTAGAGTAGAAAAAACTTTTTCTAGTATCTATATGTAATGCTACTTGATATTCTAGAACTTAAATATTTAGTTTAAAATCTAAGCCTAATTCTATTAAAAATAGTTTTATGTAGTTTAGCAAGTATACAAAATTTTACTTTAGAAGTTAATAAGCTTATTTTTAATAGTTATTAGCCTAACAATTGTATTTTTCAAATTATTTTTCAGAGTTTAATATTTCCTTTTTTAACTTTAGTTTTGTTAATATTTAAAAAAGTATCTTTTATTTCTTTGCAGTTTTATACACGTAATATACTATTTTTAGTAGTTTTGAAATCTATATTATTTTAAAGTTAATTGTTTAAGTTTTAGCTGTCAAACTTTATAACACATAAAAAAAGCATAATTTATAGTTTTTTTCTTATTAGTTATATTATACACAGCTAGCCTTTAAAAATATATATAGTAGTTTTAAATGTTAAAGTCTAAATAATCAAGTTAAATTAGTCTATTTACTTAAATCTACATCTTTTAAAATCTTATTAAGTGCGCTTAGGTCTCTTAATATTACCTTATTATATGTTTTTTTTCTTTCCTTAACTTATATTATCATAGCTATTTCTTTTTTTTATACGCGCAATTGTGCTAGTTCTTAGTTTAAAGTAGTATTTTTTAAGCTATTCTAGCTTTCTTGAACTATATATATATGTTATAGTATAGTTATAAATTAAAATATATTAGTTTTTTTTTATTTTTTAGTAAGTAGGTGCCTGTTGTTGTTTCTCTTTAAGAAGAAGTACTAGTTCTAATAATAATATCTTCTAAGCTCTTAAGTTAGATAATTCTTTCTTATTATTAGTAAGATTACAGGCGCAGCTGTCTCTATACGTAAACTAAGTACTCATTATATAGCATAAGCGTATTTAAAAGAAATAATTTAAATGTAAGGCATAATACTAAATAAGAATATAAGATACTAAAGATCGAGAAATGATAGTATATTGTCTGTAGATAAAAAACAAATCAATACTGTCTTAACTATAATATTGTATCTTTACTTATACTAAGGTGATCTAAGGTCATATAACCTATTCGGACCTAACCTAGTCGCGTCTGACCTTAGCCATGCCGAACAGATCCAACCAGGCCTGGAAGGCCGTCGAGTCCTAACAAGTAATAGATAGGCAACGCTGCGCACTTAGATTGAGAAAAATAGCTAGAAGGCTAGCACTAGCAGTTTAGCAACTAATAAGTGTACGAAATTATACTCTAGCTTATAAGTCTTAGCACTAATTAACCTAAGAGACTTTATTAAAGAATTTAGGCTAAATTCTTTAGTATAGCCTTTACTTCTTATGCCTTGTCCCTTTGCACGATTGATAATAGTTAAGCAGTAGTCTACTTAGTTAATACTATAGATTACCTAGTACTAGGCATCTATCGCAAATGTATGATGGACAAGAATATCAAGGCAGGCATTTAATTTATTCTAGTTACTAGAATAAGAAATAGGCTGCTTAAAAACGTCTCCTATCGCAAGGCTAGCCCTAAGATAGCTAATCTTCTACTTACTAATGTTAAGTTTGTACTAAGATTTCTTGTTAATATCGTCTTTGAGGCATAGCTTAAGTAATTAGACATCTAGTACTTAAGATATAACTACACTATACGTTTTAGAATAATTAAGAAGAGCGTTATTTTTATAAAACCTAGAGGGTTACTTTAATCTTTTAGATATAAAATACAAGTAAGTCTCTTGATACACTACTAAAATACTACTTCTAAATACTGTAGCACAATTCAAAAAACTCTAAGTACATACTAGTAGTAAATATCTATAGCAATAACAAATAGGACACTTATGACAATAAGCTCTTAAAGCCTTAGTCTACTTGCCGCAGAATATTAAGATTACTAGCAAGAAGCTCTTAAAATGCAATTACTACGTAACAGCTTATGCCTTTTAAGTAATTTTACATCAACTAAAAGGAATATTACTATAACTTTTTTTCTACAATCTGATAGAATTCATTTAATAACCCAACTAGTTTTCTACTTCAAGGTTAGCAATAGTTATTACAAAAGACAATTTAGGCAAGCTGTACAATTTAAGAATCTAGTTGAAAACATTAAATAATATAAAACTAGGAATTACGGGCTTCGCTAAAAGAATTCAGAGAAAATATTAGTAAAAAATCTAGGAAATCGAATAAAATTACAATACTACTATATTACCTAAGATAAAATTAACAAGATATGGAAAATAAGCAATAAAGAAAAAGATTATAATTAAAACGCTACTGCTATACACACATACGCCTAAGAGCGTAGTAAAGAGAGCTAGCTTAGAGCTAAGTATAGAGGCTATTAAGATGCGCATAAGTTCTTATCGACTAGCTAAGCTTTAGCTAGTAGTTATAAATGCAGTAGCTTACTAACATAAAATACGCCCTACTAAGATTTATAGCTACTATTCTCTTAACTAAGTACTTTAAAAAAAAAGTTCAGAAAGTATTTCTAATACTATTTCTTCCTTGAGTTTAAACACTAGACTACTAATCTACGCCTAGACTAGAGTAGAATTCATGCCTACAGCTGCTGAGCCAAGCTTTCAAACTAAAAAAATTGCAGCTAGGTACAATTATGAAAATTCTAAATTTAATTCTTTCAGCTATATTAGTTATTTAGTAAGTTCTTAAGCCTCTAATATATACTTTATATAAGTACTAACTCTTAGTGAAGTAAGTACTACTTACAATGTAAGCTTTAATAATTGTTAGCTCTATAAAAGAATTGCAAGGAAGAGCTGCTCAGAAATTAAGTAATTAAATATATAAAGAATTTTTATAAAAGCGAGCTAGTAGATTGTAAAAAGTACTAAAAAGTTCTACTTAATTAAGGAAGAGCGGATTAGGATATATAGCTAACTACTAAAAGCCTTAAGAGTATTTTATCTACTATCTTAAGTAGTAAGAAAGGCCTACCTACTAAAGGTAAGAGTAGATCAGAAAAAGCTAAGCAAGTAAAGTATAAAGCTAGTACACTATTAACAGTTTATTTAACCTAGAAGCAAAATACTGGTCTTACTACCTTAAAACCTACCTCTAAACTCAAGCCTTTAAAAAGCGAAAACGTAATTATTTGCAAAAATATTTAGCAGTTAATTAATAGTAAGCCTACTAAGAAAAGCTAACTAGTCTTTACCTAGAGAGTGAGAGCCTCTTTTAAATAAGCCTAATAACTTATTACTAGTATAACAGTTTGAGCCTATAGACTTTAACGCGCTAGTTTATTATAACGAAACTCTTACTTAGAGCAGGCAAGCTATAAACTGTAGATTATTTTGTATTTTAAAATCCTAGGCCTTGGATGGTAGACAATGCAAGCAATTAAAAGCTTAACCTCAACTTATAAAATGTAGTGCTAAGATTACTAGTAAAAGCCTAAACTAGCTTAGAAATTGTTATTTTCTACTGCGCAAGCTAGGTAGTAGACGTAAATATAAGAAAACAACCTAAGATCTGCAACCATTAACTAAAAGGTAAAAGCATTAGTGGTATTACTCCAAAACTCGCAGCGATGCGCAGGTGCGAAGGTTTTGGTGTTCTGATTAGTCAGACCCAACTGTCAGCATTTTTACCAGCCTAGTACTATTACCGCATTAATTCCAAATTATTAAAATTTGTTAAAAATCAATTTTTATAACACTTACCTGCTAGGTGTGCAAGTAACCTAAGAAGACTAAATAATTAATAAGACATTTAAATACGTAGTGATAGCAGCTTTACTTAATATGCATAAGCTAAGTATAGGAAATACTTAAATACATCACAGAAATCAACCTAAACTACTAGAATTATAGAAGCAATTACTCTAGTATCTTAATAAGGCCTGATTTAAAATTGCCTGCAGGAAAGTAATTAATTAGTTATCTAAAAAGGAATTTAGACTAAGACATAAAGAAACAATAAAATATTTGCCTCATACTTATAGAGGAGGTCTAGCCTTTTAAGTTTAATTAAGACAGCTTTTTTTCCAAATACAAGGCGCGGATTGTTGTAAAAAGTAATCTCTAGAAAAAAGACTTAATTAACTTAACATATGCTGCTATATAAGAAGCTTAGTCTTTTTAAAAAACAATAGAAGTTGCCTGTAAGAATAATTTAGAAAGCAAACAATATGAATTGTAAAAGCAATCTTTAATTTGTTCATAACTGCAGATAAACTAGTAGTTTATAAAATGCTAGATGGATTTAAAAAGCCTGAAAAGTATATACAGCTTAACCGCGCACTATATAAAGTATAAGTCTTGCTACTATTATAGTATAAAGAGTTCTTAGGATTACTAAAAGAAATTAGACTAATTGCCTTACTGGAGAAGCTCTTCCTAATTTTTAATATAAAAAAAGTTTTCAGTATTGTTTAATGTAAAACATATACAAATGCTCTTTGCAAAAGATTATAAGCAGAGGGCAATAGACCTATAGTTTAAGATTATAGACAAGTACAAAATATAAGAATAAAGATCGGTTAAATAGTTTCTTAATATCTAAGTAATGAGAAATTGCAAGAAGTAAACAATAACAATTATACATAATACGTATATTAACAAAATTGCAATGAAAATTCAAGCTATAATATGGTAGCTTTCTTAAGACTTTATTGCTGTTAGAGTAGCTAATTAAGAACACTAGCAAAGTAACTAAGCAAGAGATGAAGGCCTACCAAGAAAGAGTAAGATTAGTGCTATACATGGCTATTATACTATAAGTAAATATTGCTTATTTAATCTTAAAGCTCTTATACTTTCTAACAAACTTTAGTGATCAGCATATAAAAGCTATTAAATAGGTAATTTTATACCTCTATTAGGCAAGATAGGATGTATTTTACAATATGAACTATAAGAGCCTAAACTTAATAATGGCAAGCAATGCTTTTTTTATAGATAATTAGAAAACTGGTTTATCATCTTATAGATATATAGCTATTCTATATAGTAGTCTAATATTTTAGAAGGCGGCTTAGCAGACTACAGTAACTACCTTAACTACTAAGGCTAAGCTACTCGCCGTTAAGTATACTACTAAGGAGGCTATAGCCCTTAAGCGCTTTTTTTTATAAGCTATCTCTTAATCTAGAAAACGTGTAGATAGTTTAGTGCAATAACTAATAGACAATTAGGCTTATAGTAAGGAAAGACAAGTAGACCAGCACTTAGTTAAGATTTATTAATATACAGAACATATAGCTGCAGCAGAAATATACTGAAGGATTATTTTAAGTTAAGTTCCTAGAAACAGCAATTATGCTAGCTGGAAAACTAAGTTGCTTACTTAATGACAATTTAAGAAGTTTAGGCAGTTGCTTAAGCTTTAGCAAGTTAAGCACTTAACTAAGAGTAATAGTAATCAATAAGCAAAATAATGAAACTTTTCTATTTTGATATCCGTGTTGCTATAGTCCTGACATCTGTGTCCTCTCCTTAGTTTCTAGCATCTGGAGATTCCTTAGATGTCCTAGCATCATTTAATGTCCTAGCATCTGCCCTTTTAGCAAGATGTTTTTACTTAGCAAAATGCTAGTTACGTGTTTATAGCTCTGTAATAATTGTTACCCTCTAACGTAGTTACTAGTGAGCTCTTAACTCTTATCTCTTCTATAAAAAGTGAATTTTTCTTATTACTTACAACATTTTTTCTCTTCTTATAAGTATTATTTTAATATCCTAAAAAAAAAAATTCTTGTAGCACGTGTTAAATTGCTAGCTATATATAAAGTTTTAGTATGCTTATTATATTATACGCTTGTCTTCTCTTATGTGTTCCTAACTATGCCTAAAGTAGAGAAATTTATAGTTTCTGTTTTTATTTCTTAGCTAACTAAAAGCGGGCTTACGTAGCTCGCTTTGCACAAAAAAGTCTAAAAATAAACTTTTAGTGCAAGTAGTAAAAAAAGAAAAAGCTTTACTACTTTATAAAGATAACTTCTAGTTGCTATAATCATTATATTTCTATTAGTACTAAAATATAGTTAAATTATTTCTAAGAAAGAGTAAAAAGAAGTTCAAGTAGAGCGTAAGCGCAAGAGAGTAGAAGTTATGTAAGCCAAAACTCGCAGCGATGCGCAGGTGCGAAGGTTTTGGTGTTCTGATTAGTCAGACCCAACTGTCAGCATTTTTACCAGCCTATGTAAGCTAAAACGTATTAAGCTTTAGCTACTACTAAGGCTTCTTGCTTACGTTGTAAGCTTCTTAATATAAAAAGTTAAAAGTGTTTTTTTACTTATTATAACTTTGCAATTTTTACTATTTAGAGTTTTGTAAAAAAGTAAGGTAAGAAGAACTCTACTTCTAGTATAAACTTTCTAATAGTTAAACTATTGCTATCTAATTTGTTAACTAACTTAGACTCGTTATAAGCTAATAGTTTTTTTAATTATTTTTTCAATTGCTTTTTTTTAAATGACCTAGTCTTACTTCTTTAAGTATTTCTAAGAGTACATAAGTACTGATAACTTACTGTTTATTAGATTTTCTTGTAGTTCTTAAGTGTTCTAGCTCTCTAGCTATTCTTACTATATAACTAGCTATTCTACTAACAACTCATCTTTTATATGTTCTTAATCTCTTTGACATTGTATTTATTGTCTTTGAGCTTTCTATTTATTGCTAACTTAGCATCTAAGAGTACTTGTTATAGAAGTTTCTTATGAAATACAAAGTCGACGCATATACTTAGTAGTTTTTAGAGTTTATAGTTTACTATACTTATTCTCTCTAGAATTTTGAATAGTCCTTCTTAGAGGTTATCTAGTTTCTTGCTTAGTTACCTAGTTTATTAGTTCTGTTATAACAAGAAAACCTTATCCTTGCGCTTAAAATGGAGATTTTAATTTTTTATTTATTAGCCGCCTTAGCTATTTATAAGTTTAATAAGCTATATTCCTACTTAATTTTATATATAGCTTTTACATTAAGTAAACTTTGTTATCTATACTTACTATAGTACTTTTAATGTCCTTTAAATCTTAATAAGCAGCTAGCTTATATTTCTAGTTTACGTAGTGTAGTAGATACTTTAGAGTTACTAACCTTATACTTTTGTAAGGTAATTATGTTATTAGTAAAAGTTGAACTTAGTTATCTTAAAGCTTATTAGTAGACATTCTTAGATATTGTTCTAGTATCTAGTTTGTTTATTCTGTCTAGCTATCTATCTTAAGGTAAAAGCTAGTTAATAGCTTCTTTTTTACACTTGATTTACTTCAATAGTTTTTTAAAATTAGTAATAGACTTTTTAAGTATTTTTGTGAAGATCGTCCGTAGATGATCTGTGTTGGTTCTCTTGGAATGAGTGAGTACAATGGACGAGGGTTGTACTAGCACGATTGGTAGATCGATATAATAGTACGGGGTTGTGTTAGCACGTTTGGTAGAACGATGTAATAACACGGAGGGGTTGAGAATCAGGTAATCCTTAGATTGCACTTGAAGTTGAACACACTGAGCCATAAGGGCTCAATGCCTACTGCTATATACTAACGAATGTATGCTCTGCTCAGTATGCTTAGTCGTGCTAAGAGCACTAAGCACTGAGCAGTCCTGCAGTGTGATCAGTGTTGCTCAGTCGTGCCAAGAGCACTAAGCACTGAGCACTAAGCGATCACGTGACTGGTAACTGCTTGTCGGGCCATTGTTGTGAATGCCAACGTCTCGTGAAGACTTCTCCACGAGTCCGGGTTCTGGGGTTTTTGGGTCGTAACAATTTTATACTCTAATACTAGTGCTTTTATAACTTTATATACGGAGCTTTTTACTATAATAGCCTGTTTTATATCTAAAAACTTTGCCACCTAAGTTAATTAATGAGTGATTAGTTGAATAATGTTGTAATGTTAAGCTAACTTTAGTTTTGATAGTTTTAGAAGCTTTACTATAAAGTTTATTATCATACTACTTTTGAGTTCTATTAGTAGCTATGAAAGTTTCAATACGCTATAAGGCTTAAGTCTTTTAAGCTTATTTTAGTAATAAGCCAAATAGTTACCTAAAACATCTTGCACTTTGACTTATAAGCATAGTGTTACAAACACCTTAGCTAGTTACTTAATTATTTCTTTGATTGCTACATGTTCATATTTTCATAATTAATTTAGATTTTTGATAAGACTTAATTTTTTGTATAGTAATATAAATGTTTAATCTTTGAAAACTATATCTTAGTTCTCTTGCCTATCTTGTAGTAATTTAATAGAGCTATTTTTTTAGGCTTAAACTACTAGTTAGCTACTCTCCACTACTACTGCTGTTGTAATGTTTTTACCTGCTTAGCTACTTTAGCTACCTTAGATAGTTCTTGCTAGTTATAACATAGACTACTATCTAACCTCTTTATAAATATAGCATTATTAAGTTTTTTATAACTTTCTTTACGTAAGTTGAATATCTTACTTAGAGTATTTACCGCTATATTAGGTGTTTTAGCATAATATTTTATTTTGAAGTTAAACTAAGCTAAGACTTTAGCTTATGAAATCTATTTATAATTGAATGTTCTTGTTATTATAAATCCTGCTAAGTTTTAGTAATTAGTAAAAATATCAATTTAGTGTAACGTACTTTATAAGCGAGTGGCCGGCACAAGCGAGTGACCGGACTTTGCTAAGACCTTACTAAAACCACGACTGTGCACGACCGTACGACACTATTAAGAACAGTAATTCGTATTTACAGTAGGCTAATCTATTTAGAATCTTCTACTCTATCTAGCTTACTTGAGACAACCTTTTGATGTGACCACACATTTTGTAGACATCTTTTTAGTAAAAAAAGATTTATTGCTAACAACAGGTATCCGGGCTTATGCCCCCTTGTTCGGCATTGCTGGCACGCAATTGGTGTGTCGCATGTTTAGACAGAAATAAAGATGCGCGATATCCCTCTAACTAACTCTCTTAACTAATAACTATTTACCGCTAACCATTTACTGCTAACTGCAACTTCTGTCGTCCTGTCGTTATCCTGGCGGTGTTGCGGTCACAGCGTTTAGTGCCTATTCTTAGATGTAAATAAACAACAACAGCATTACTATCTATGCACGGCTCTCTTATCTCTAAAAGCAACTTACAAAATCCTCCTGCTTGTCAGTTTGTCCTAGCTGCTTAATAGCTATTTTAACACGCCTTTGCTCCTTATAAAGCTACTCTTAAGTCTCTTTACTAAAGTTGCATTTGCGCAGAAGAAGATTACTAAAGTAATATACTTTTACTGCACCTAGACTATTAACATACGCAGTGTATATAGTGTACTAGCTAAACTAGCCTTTTACAGTCCTTGTTGTAACTTTAACATCTATAACACTAGACGTATTAAAGATATCTTAACTACAGTTATATTCTAACCTCTGCACTAACTTAACTACTACAGAGACTATTACCACTAGCTCCTTTTTAACTAATCTACTATAGCTTCTAGTATAGTAACTTAGTAAGGTCTAACTTTACTTAATGTAAGCTATTAGTCTTCGTGTTAAAAGGGGAGAAAAACAGTCTAAGCATTGTATTGTTTGTATACAAGTTGTTTATATACGGTACTGTGTAGTGTAAGAAACCCTAAAGGTAAGAAGTAGCAGGTAGGGAGCTTTTATAAAGAAGTATTGCAGGTTTCTGCTGCGGTAACGTATATGTCCTTACCCTCAGTAGAGGGTAGCTGCTTTTCACTTTTTTTGGAAACCCCATTTTAACTACAACAACAACCACCGCCTTTAACACCTTAAAAATAAATCTAGCTTACATGTGCGTAAGTTGTATCCTGCCTTGCTGCAGCGTCTACAGCGTCTTTAAGATAGTTTACCTACTTTAATGTGCACTCTCTTCTTTACCTTCTTCCTATTACTGCGCGCTCTAAAATCCTTTAAAGTTTACAGTTAAAAAAAATTCTTAACTATAAGTAAATTCTTTTTTATACTTGCTTTCTTTTATATAATCTACGTTGCGTAGCAGCTTTATTAGCTACTTTAAGCTTAGCAATACGCTTTTGCAACAACACTAAAGTATACGCTATTATTTTTGCGCCTTTAGAGAGGCTTTTTACTGCCTTAACTATTAAAGCAGGCAAGCTATCTACATATCTCTAAAACCTCTTAAGAACTAGCTTTGTTTAAAACTTTAGTTCTACAGTATTGCTTAGGGTTTGCAACTGCTAAAAACTGTTCTTAATAGTAGGCAACAACAAAGTACGTAAGCAAACGTTAAGCGTTAATATAATAGCCTCTAGATTAAATAGAACTAAGCTAGCGTTGTAAAAGCTTTTTAAGACATTACTTTTTATAATAGTAGCATTAAAAGTAGCTTTAAAGCACAGCAACTCTATTTTAATAATATAAGTAATTTTATTACGTATTAGCTTTTTAGCTTAGCACTTATACGCCTTCTTTAATAGCGCAAAACACTTAACGTTAAGTAGCTATAGTAAGTGTAATAAGTAAGAAAGTATAAAAAGAGTAATTATTCTTTTCTCCTTGCAGAGCTAGTAAAAATTAATTAAGCTATAGCTTTTATAGCTGTTAAGAACTAGTAGGCAGTAGCTGCTAACAACTTTCTTCTTTATATGCCTATTAAAGTTCTCTAGCTACTTAATACTAAGCTTATTTATTGTCTAGCCGTTCTTAGAAACTGCAATTACTTAGTTTAAGGCAAGCTTTCTTCCTTATACTAGGCAGACAAGTAGTGCTTGCCTTAAAAGATAATAAAGAGTAAAATTACTTACTCTATCGCGTTTATACTCTAGATAGCTGTAACCTACTTCTAGTTACCTTGCTATACTATTTTTAGCTGTTGTTAATGCTCTGCTGCTGTAACTACTAACTTAGTTAATATTATGCCTATTATAAAGCCTATCTTATTAAAGTTGTACGTGTCTTTGTGTAGAATGCTATACTTAGCTTTTATATTCTGCACTAGGTAGAACTAGCTTTTATAATCTTAGAATCCTTGCAGAGAGCTTAACTATAGTTATACTTTTAATTAAACTTGGCTTTAAGCTTTAAGTAGCGCTTCACAAAGTTTATAGCCTAATTCTTGCTAACTAGGTCCTAGTTACAGACCTAGAGCAAAGAATTAGCTATCTCTTTAATATTATTAAGTTAAAGCAGGTATTCTTACTCTAGTAGCTTTAGAACATACTTAACAATTGCTATCTCTTTAAATTCTTAAAAAGCTATTAATTTAAGCGTGCAAATATGTTAATAAAGCGTTCTAGCGCGTTGTTGTTTAAGCGTCCTTTCTAGCACGTTGTAGGCTTTTACAGCATAAAGCGTAGTAAGTATTGCGTTTTAAATAAAAGCTTAAAGTATAAGCTATATTTAAGCCTTTTTTTAATCTTGTATTACGTTGCTACGTTAAGACATTGCGTGTTAGGAGAGATGTAGTAAAGTCTTAGCAAAGTCTAGCCACTTGCTTGTGCCGACCACTCGCTTATAAAGTACGTTAGTAGTTTTAAAAAATAAACTTCTTGTTATATTAAGATATAAACTACTTCTAGTAGCTTTTTATAAAAAATATTATACTTAAGTTTTGCTTAAAAGAACTTTCTTAAATAGTAGAATATTAGTTTCTATTTTTTGTCTATGCATAGCTGTAATATTACAGCCTTATGTGTATAGTTTAATAAATTAGTTTTAACTAACACTTTTAATTTTAACTTGAATATTCTTAATATAATTACTCTGAGAAATGTTTATTAAACTTAGCTAAAGACTGTTTGTTATTTTTTATATTAAGTAAATTTAATTTCAATTTTTATAATTTTAAAGTAAGATATAGTAGTTTCTAAGTAATTTTTTTTAAACTTTTTATAAAAGTTTAAAACTTAGAAAAAATTATATAGTTTTAGTTATTGAAAGTATAAGCTATTTTAATATAGTTGTAAACTTTTTTAACTTTCTTTTTACTATCTTTGTAGATATTATAAAGCCTAGAAATTCTAACCTCTTAATATTAAATTTATACCCCCTTAGCTATAAGTATAGCTTGTAATTCTTAAGCTTCCTAACTACTTTCTTTACGTGCTCTATATGTTCTTTATACGTTCTACTAAAGTATACTCGTATATCATCTAGATACGCCGTAATAAAGACTCTAAATTATTTATAAAGTATATTATTACTAACTAATAAAATAATTACTAGTGTATTTGTTAATTAAAGTGTCTTATCTATGTTTTTAAATAGTCTATACTTTATTTTAAACACTAGTATTAACTTATAACCTTTTTAAATTCTTATTTAGTCAAGGCTTTTTTAAACATTTAATTTTATAAACTACTTAGCTCTCTAAAGTTACTTTATAAGCTCTTTAATAAGTAGTAAAAATGTTAGTTTTTCTATATTACGCTGTCTAACTTCTTAATGTTAATACATAGTTACAACTTCTTATATAGTTTACTTATAATTTAAGTAGATAAGGCTGTTAAGCTTAATTATAGTTAATTAAATTTCTTTTTTAAATTCTTTTAAATGAAATTCCTTAGTTCAACATAGTACTTAGGTAATACAATATATATTAATTCTAGACTTAGTTTAGCTCTATTTTTTAGAATAATCTAATAATTTTACTACTTATAGTCTACTAGGTTTATAGCCTTGTTTTCCTTAAAGAATTTTTCAAACTTGTTAGTAAAATACTTTTTCAGTACCTCTAGTAGTAAGAGCTTTTGCTTTGTAGTTACTACTAATTAAATTTACTTAACTTTTATTTTCTATAAGTTTTTTATACAAATTCTTTTAATCTTATACAGCAAGATCTTGCCTAAAAGTTAAGCTTTAATTTATTAGGCATATTTCTCTACGTACTCTAGAGACTATGTATATAAGTTCTTTTCTAAGTATTATTTTTATTTATTTGTTAATGCAGGCCTATAGGCATCTAGCTAATTATAACTAACTAATATATCTATTCTTTCAAAATTTATAATATTAATATATATTTAGCACTCTGTGCCTGTATTTTATAGATTTATTTATTTAGTGTTTTAATATATTATGCTATCTCAATATTGTATAAGTTTCTTATTTGCTAGTTTTATTAGGATTACTTTTTCTTAACTTAATATAGTATTTTATATTTTTTACTACTTGTGGGGAGATTATTGTTTATGCTGCCTTGCTATCTATAAGCGCTTGCATATTTTAACATATTATTAATATAGTTGTAAGTAACTGTTTTACTTAATTATTGCTTTATTATACGTTTCTAAAGATTTTATTTAGATATGCTTTTATTAGTGTAACTTTATTTCTAGCAGCATTCTAGTTTTACTTACTTGCTTTTTCTTTTCCTAAGAAAGTAGCCTGCACTATAATTAGTGCTATAGTGTATTTAGTAGCTATTATTACAACAGAAGCTCTAATAAAAATTCTAGTAGAGTATCTTTTGCCTTAAGGCTTGTCTTTTTAGTTCTAGCCTTTTTGCTTTATAAAATAGATAGTCCGCTGCTATAGAGATGCTTAATAATAAAGTAATATTAAAGTAGTCGTCTATCTATTATATTATTTAAAATTATTACTAACAGAAGTTGCATTTATCCTTGCAATAGGTCTATAAAAGTTAGTAGTAAATTTCTACTTTCTTAAGTTCGTAGAGGTAACACTTGTCTACTAGGCACTTGTCTACTAGGCACTTGTCTACTAATACGTTTAAGTAGAAGCACTAGTCTTAGTCTACCCTACACTTCTTTTTATCCTTTTTATAGAACTTACAATTAAGGTTATAGTTATACTAATATAACTTTTTGTGCTTATTAGTCCTTTCTACTTTTTTAGCTTCTTAGTCCTTAACCTTAGCTACTAGATTCTTAAAGTAAAGCTGTTAGTGTTTTGCCTGATATTTAACCTTCCTAGCGTTTTTAGTAGTAATTCTAATTTTTACTTAAACTATATATCTGTTAGCGTAGTGCGTTGTTGTTATGTGTACCTAACATTAGTTGTTAGCTAATTATTCTAGAATAACCTTATTTTTAACTTTCTAGTCTGTTAGTTTAAGTTTGCTTAGTGCAAGAGCTTTATTGTCTAGTTTAAGGTATTGATTTTTAAGGTATCAAAGGTAGTAGTAGTTGTTGCAGTTAGAATACATTTGTTAAAGAAGTGAAAAGTAGCTGCCCTCTACTAATTAGTTGCAAAAGTCAAAAAAAGATTGTGTGTAGTTAAAAAATTCGAACATTAAGTAGATAAGGTCTCCGTGCTAAGCACTTAGAGCATCAACGCTTAGACCACTAAGCGAAATTAGTGTTAAAAACATTTGCTAAAGGCACTTAAAAACGACACTAATTAAAATGTGTTTAACAGCGATTGCTAGCCTATAGCTAGTAATAAGATTGCGATGGAGGTAGAGGACGTGGAGGAGGTAGAGGGAGTAGAGGAGGTAGAGGAGATAGAGGTGATAGAGGAGGGAAAGAACACGTACGTTACTGCAGCAGGAGCCTATAATACTTTATAAAAGCTTTTTGCCTACTGCTTTTTACCTTTAGAATTTCATACACTATATAGTACTGCATATAAACAACTTGCATGTAAAAATATAATACTTAGACTATTATTCTTTTTGTTTAACACAAAGACTCATAGCTTTTATTAAGTAAAGTTAAATCTTACTAAGTTATTATATAAGAAGCTATAGTAGTAGATTACAAAGCCTGCGTTTGCCTTTATTAAATAGCCTCCCTAGTTAGTTAAAGAAGAGCTGTTAGCAGTTGCTTCTGTAGTAATTAGGTAGAAGTAAAAGTAAAATTCTATTATCTATTAACATTTCAATAATGCGCCTAGTATTATAGATATTAAAGTTATAGTAAAAGTTATAAAAAGCTTATTTAGCAGCAAGTTTGTTCAATACGTTACGCATATTTATAGTTTAAGTATAGTAATAATGTGTTGTTTTACTAATCTCCTTCTGCTTTAATATAACCTTAGTAAAGAGACCTTGTAGTAGCTTTACAAGAAGCAAGAGCGTGTTAAGATAGCTATTAAGTAGCTAGAATAAACTAAAAAGCAGGAAGCTTTATAAATTACCTTGAAAAATAAGAAAGCTATAGTTTAATAGTAACGCTATTATTATGAATTTACATCTAAGTATAGACGCTAGAAACGCCGCAACTACAACACTGCTAAGATAGCAACAAAAGTAATAGAAGTTGCAGTTAGTAGTGAATAGTTAATAGTAACTAGTTTTTAGTTAAGAGAGTTAGTTTAAGGAATATTACGCATTTTGTTTTTATCTAAACATGCGACACACTAATTAAGTGCTAGCAATGCCGAACAATGGGATGTAAGCCTAGATACCTGTTCTTAGCAATAAATCTTTTTTTTATAAAAATGGTATCTACAAAATACGTAGTCACATCAAAAGCTTGTCTTAAAAGACCGAAGCCACTAGTTTAAGTTATAGTATAATCTTATAGCTGTCTATTAAGCCTACCTCCTTGTAGTGGTCTAGGTTGCTTAAGTCGTTATCTAGTTCTGTCTAAACTAGGTATAGCGTCTCCCATTTCATTGTCCTCATCTTAACAGCTACCTATTTAACATGTTCTTCTTTTTAGTCTCTAGCAAAGTGTCTAACTTTACTATTTTATAAATATATGTTGTTATTATAACGCCTCTAGCGTTCTTTCGTAGGAAGGCTATTATGCTTTCTTTCTTAAGTATTTCTATCCTTAGCCTTGTCTTATACCTTGCTAGTTATAATAGCGTTACTATCTTTAATGTACTTGCTGCGTTTTCTTTTTATGCTAGCTAAGTTAGCCTAAAAGTATTTCTTCTAATTATTTTCTTCTTGAAGCTTAAAACTAATGCGCGTAGCTAGCTTATCTAAAGCGTACGGTATACTAAGCTTATTATAGTGTATAAAGCTTTCTTTATATTTTATTCTAATCCTACTTGAAATCCTGTTTAAAGTGCCTAATCAGTTTGATTAATTTATACTTATAGTTGCAGAGGTGCGTTTTTTTGTATAGGAAACTATGTAGACACGCGCTGCCTTATACAAACTATACGCAGATTTAGAAAATTATAAGGTTTAGCAGTTTGCATACAGCTTTTTCTTTTTTCTTTTTTTTTCCTTTTCTCTTTTAAATTACTATTTCCTTTCTATTTCCTTTGTACTAGCAACTAAAGCTAGAGGACTAGCTATCTTTTTTTTTTTTAAAGGAGGGGCATATGTAAGGACAGAGCCTCTATCTACGTACTACTACATAGCTTATAGCTAGCTTTAAAGTATGTAGCTAGAGATAGAGGCCTGCCTTACTACTTGGCAAGCACTAGTACTAGCTGGGCGTAGCACCAGGCTTGGCACCCTCCAAGCTAGCACTAGCTCCTCTTCTACTATATAGCTGCTCGCATACTCAGCCTCTTCTAGGTCTGTGTCTGCTATTCTCTACTCCGAATACAAGCTATCTTTCAACCAGTCTTCCTTCTATGCGTGAAGTCTGCCTTACAACTACACACAAACCTTTTTTTGACTTTTGCGACTAATTAGTAGAGGGTAGCTTCTTTTCACTTTTTTAGCAAACGTATTTCAACTACAACAACAACCACTACCCTTAATACCTTAAAAAATAATTAATTATAGTGAAGACATCTTTAATGCGTCTGGTTTTACAAATGTTATGGTTACAGCAAGGACCATAAGAGGCTAGTTCAGCCAGGCAACTATATATACTGCGTATATAAATAGTCTAAGTATAGTAAAACTTGAGTAAAGAAACTTAAGTTTTGCTTTGCAAAAACCAAAACCGTGTTAAGATAGCTATAGGCTGGTAAAAATGCTGACAGTTGGGTCTGACTAATCAGAACACCGAAACCTTCGCACCTCCGCATCGCCACGAATATAAGAAATATATACGTGAAATTTGTATATAAGGTAAAATATGCCCTAATGAGTAGGCTGTAAAATTCTTAGCTTAATATCTCCAAAACTTGCAGCGATGCGCAGGTGCGAAGGTTTTAGTGTTCTGATTAGTCAGACCCAACTGTCAGCATTTTTACCAGCCTAGCACTGTCTACAAAATGACTCGTCACATTGAATGGTTGTCTTAAAAGGCCAAAGCCAAACCACAACTCCAACTACTAGTCTGTGCGACCTAACTATAACTACAACTACTAGTCTGTGTGACCCTAACCTAAACTATACCCAACTTTAGCGTAAAAAACGTAGGTTGTGGTTGGGTTGGGGGTGGGTTAGCTTACGTTAGACTGAAACAACCCAATCTAAATCCATTTACTAGCTAAGGTACGTGCTAATAATAGTTATATGATTATAATAATTAGCTCTAATAATTAGATAAAACAGGATGACCTAAGCTGAGTAGGTACTAATTAACCCCCGTCTATAACCCGTTGGTTACCTAGCCACAACCCACGCTAATATAACCTTAACCTAACTATAACCACACGTCCGTGCGACACATCTACAAACACAACCACTAACATGTGCGACCCTAACCTAATCTATACCCAAGCGTGGGTACCCCTAACTTATTAACTCTTCTAGTCAAGGTAAAGCATATTTACAAGTATTAAAGCTCAAAGTTACATTTATGACCTATGCGCGGAACGTTCTAGCACAATCTCTCTTAACAAAGCGGGGGACTGTTACTAGGTTGAGGTTAATTTTTATAGTAGTATTACCGGATTACCTCCTTATAACCTCCTGTTGAATACTTCAATTCGAGATACCTTATTAACACAACACCTAATCTACTTATACTTAAGCAGGTCTACAGATTTTTCTTTTTAATATTTATTCCTAACGCGTTTTAAGTAGTTCTTGTGCTGCTAAAACTTATAATCTTCTTAAATCTACTCTTAAGCATCAACACGCTAGAAGATGCTTTGAACATAACTGCAAACTAAACTTAAAGCGCCTAAACAAGCTAGAAAAAGAAGCTATAGTCAAGCATATCCTTAAATAGTCTACCCCAGGATTCGCGCCTATAAAGCTTAATATTTAAGTAATAGCTAATAAACTGTAGAATAAGCGCACTAGTAATCTAATTAGCAAGAACTGGGTTAATAATTTTATTAAGTAGACTCCTAAGCTTTGTACGCGTTAAAGCTATCTCTAGAATTACTAATAAGATGTCAGTAAGGACCTAGTAGCTATCTAGCGCTAGTTTAGCTTAGTCTAGGCAGCAAAGCAGCAGTAGGGTATTATAATTTATAATATTTACAACTTATATAGAATTAACTTTAAAATAAATTATATATTATAATAGTTAGTTATTATAGCCTTAAAGAGATATAGTCAAAAGTTGTAAATACAGCTAGACAACAATAAGTAAGTTATTATAATATAAGGCGTAAGCGCGTTAGGTTACTGTCGCATATATAATGTACTATCATCAAGGCCTAAGGCGCCCTTGAGCATTAGGCCTAGGCGCCTGTCAGCTTACGCGCCAGGCTCGCGCTAGTTGACCGCATATTAGAATTTTTACACCGAGCTCAGGAGCTTACTCCCGAGCTCTACAAGATACGTGGCAAACTTAGAGGTAATCTCTCCAAGTTCTACAGCAGCCTTTCTAGGTTAGGACTATTTCTTTTCTACATATAGCGCGTCTTAGACGCAGGTAGAAAGGCAGAATTAATTATCTAGTTCTCCTAAAACCACTATTACTAGCTCCTTGTTCTCTACAGTTACTAAATATTACTCTTTATTATCTTTACAAGCAAGGTGCTTATTAACACTAAGTTTAAAAATTTGCCTACTAACTAAGTTCTTTAGGTTAGTCTTAATAGCTAAATAAATAATTAGCTTACTTTTGCCTAGTTAGAGCACTTTAATACCTTAACAAAGAGCTATACTAGAAGTTAGTATTACAGAGAGGTAACAAAAAGAAAAAGTAATTTTACAGGTCATTGTTTTTAAAGAAATATGACTAAATTACTAGATAAGCGAAGATTATAAGTTTCGGAGTTTTAAAAAATGCAAATCATCTACGAAGTAAGAATACTAGTAAGTTTGCTGAGTAAGCATCTAGTAGGTGGTAAATGGCACAAAAAAGAGACAAAAAAAGTCTAGTTAAATCTAGTTACAACATATTATTTAATATTTAAAAATGTCCTAGAAAAGATTTCGCAACACTAGCCTATTCAAGTATTACGTCGGTTGATTTTGAAAGTTAGTTAATAATATGATGATTTTTTTAATTGGAAAAAACAGACGCTAAAAAAAGGCGTTAAAATTACGTAGTCTTTCTTTAGCGTTAGTCTACATAATAATCTCTTTAAGACCTAAATTTACCTTTTCTCTATTATCTCTTTATGTCTATTAAATTTTAGAGTTGAAGGAAAAGGTTTACTCTCTATTTCAACAGCAAAAGTCTATTAGTGCTATTAGTACTATACTTAAAAAGCCTTCTACATCTTTTTATAACACTATACGACGTATTACAAAGAAGAAAAATAACTTTTTACCTTTTTCTTAGCCTAAATTAGGCCGCTCAGCTAAGGTCTCTAAGAAAGCTATTGAAGAATTCAACAAAGACTTAGAAAGAAGCTCTAAAAAGATAAATAAGCATATTATAAAAAAACATTGGTTATCTTTTTCTACTAGAAGCTTACTACGCTTATCAAAAGCAGAGGAATAATTTGTTTCTACTACTCAGAATATTATATTTTTAACAAGAAATGAGACTTAAATTACAATAAATACGCTAAGAAGACAGGAAAAGAATTTGAAAAAGTTAATTTTAGAAAATTATATTTTAAACAAGTCTTCTATATAGCGTGGACACGGCGCTAGGCAAAGATACGTCTAAAAAAGGAGAAATAAGCAACCTAGCAAGGAAAAGGTATATACTACTGATAAAAGTAGGTTTAAAGATATTCTAATTCACTTAAAAACCTATCTAGAGAATCTTGTATTTTTCTCGTATTTTAAATTACTCATAGCTAGCCTGCTGACTAAGATACAGCTCGCAATGCTTTTAGCTCAGTTTAGGGAGCTATCTGGCTAAATGGTAGATCTATGTTCTATAGAACTATATTACCAAAAGATTCTAAAATCTTTTTAAATTCATAAAATTTGAAAAAAAGTTTGAATCTTATTGTTTATCTTCTTCATGAAAAAGGTGAGTAATACCTTATTTAAGTGACACTTCAAAAGTCTTTAACTTTGTTATTACTTTATATTTTTTGGATGTTTCTTTATAATTAATGATACATATATAACGTACTATCCTTAGAGACCTAGCGTGCCTTTAAGCATTAGGCCTAGGCGCTTGTTAGCTTACGCGCTAGGATAGCACTACTTAACTGCATGTTAGAGTTTTTACACTAAGCTTAGGAGCTTACTCCAAAGCTCTATAGGATATGTGGCAAACTTAGAGGTAATCTCTCTAAGTTCTATAGCAGCCTTTCTAGGTTAGGACTATTTTCTTTGTATATATAGCGCGTCGTAGACGCAGGTAGAAAGGTAGAATTTACTATTCAGTTTTCTTAAACTACTGTTACTAGCTATTTATTCTTTATATTAATAAGCTTAGCGCTTTAAATTGCGATATGGATTCTCTCTACGCATCCCAGAGTACACTAGTAGTATTTTAGACTCTCTAATTTGTTTAAATACATCTTTGAACATACTAACTAATTATAAATATAATAGTAGCGAGCAACTTCTTATTAATTACCAACTTAGCGCGCCTTTTGGGCTATGTAAATTAGACTTACTAGTACACTTGACGTGTTTCATAAGCGAACCGGCTTATTTTTAAGGTGTCAAAGGTGGTGGTTGTTGTTGTAGTCAAAATAGGGTTTCCAAAAAAGTGAAAAGCAGCTACCCTCTACTAATCAGTCGCAAAAGTCAAAAAAAAGATTATGTGTAGTCAACGAGATTCGCACGGCGGGTGGAAGAGTTCTGGGAGGAAAGCTCAGACCACCGAGCGATAATCAGGGTCGAAAAAATTTGCTAAGGTACCAAAAAACGACACTAGTTGGAACGTGTCCAACGGCGATTGCCAGCCTATGGCTGGCAATTTAGCTAAAGGTTAGCGCTAAATTCAATAGAGTTTAAGAATATATAAACCTAAAAGCTATTATAACTATAAATATAGTAACAGAGCTGCCGTTAAGGCCCTTGGCGCGTATAGAGGACTTTTCTAAAGAAAAGCTTAACGCCTATAATAGAAAGCTTAATACATATAGCTTAAGATACGTAGACTAAGCTATAAACACGCGCGCTTTTTTGCATATTTTAGATTAGGTCTACATAACTAGTAATAAATAGGTACTTGCTTTAATTATAAGTAGACTTGCAGATAGTGCTAGTTAAACTCTAAATAAGCTTATAAAATAATTAAAGATTAAACTAGCTCTAACAGACACTGTTAACTAGGTAGTAAAACGCTAGAAGTACCGTGCAAGTCTTAAGAAGGCAAAGCTTAGAACTATAGAACTACAAGCTTAGTATAACAAGTAGTAGACTAACTAACTAAAATTTAAGAGGCTAAATATCCTTAAAGTAAACGGAGCGCTTACTGTATTTAACTTTTTAGACGCTGTAGGAACGAAATACACTCCTAACTAAGCTAGTATTACAAAGACTCTTTACTAGCAGTAATAAATACTTAGCATTAATTATCTAAACCTTAACTAAACTAGTTAGGTGTTTTAAAAGATACTTAACTAGCGCTTAAATAACTTACTAAGCTTATGTGTAAGCTTCTTAGGAGCCTATACTATACTAGAAAACTTAAAACCTTGCGAATTATAAGGCACTAAAGACGTCGGCTAGAAACTCGGCTATAAGTGCCTATTTTAAGACAACAAAAACAGCAAGTATTTCCAAAATTTTATAAATTACTATATACTTTTAGTAGCAATTAAAGCCTATGAAAAAGTTAACTATAGTGTCAGTAAAAAGAAAGCTAAAAAGATTTAAGAGCACCTGTATACTAACTAGTACAAAAAACTCTAAGCTAAGCTAGTTAAAGCAAATTATAAGCTCTCTTAACAAAAAAAGATTGAAAGCCTCCTTATGCGGTATTGTTGTATATTGAATCAACCTAGCGCTTTTTAAAGCAAACAACAGCCTAGGTATATATTATATAAGCAACTTTAACGCTTTTATACTATTAGAAAACACTATACTAAATAGTAAAGCCACGTTGTACATAGTATATTGTAGGGAACTGCTTATACTAGGCTTCTTAATACCTGCAAGGAAGGTAGAGACAGGAACGGCACGCACTTGGGCTTATTTTATTAGTAGTTAAGGCACTTACATTCTTTGCTAACTTCTAAATAGTACACATAGTAAGAAGACTAAAATTCTTTTACTTATAGACATAGTAGTTATAAGAAGTTTGTATTTAAACATAGTTTTAGAGGCTTGCTTACATGAGAAAAAAGTATAGTACCTAAGCCTAAATAATTCTTTCTACTAAATTACACTAGGCAGAAAAGTTGTACTAGTACGTCTTAAACGCTATCTTAACCTCTTATTTTTAAATACAATCCTTTATCCTTTTCTCTATAGCTTATTATAAAAGTAATACTTTTGATTAGACGCTTATAAACTATATATCTAAAAAGCAACTTAAAGAACCTTTCATATGCCTATATAAGGCACATAAGTCCTAAACCACTATCTAATTATTATTATAGCTTAAGAAGTTAGAATTAAGAGGATATTCCGTGTTAAGTGTAAGCACTGTGCTTTAACTTATACAAAACAGGTTATCTTACGAAAACTAAAGGAGCCCTCTCCTTAACTATACTAAAAAATCTTGTAGAACCTATTTGACATGCCTAAAGGAGGTTTAGAAAAGCAATAAATACTAGTAATAAAGGACGCCTTGAGTAGTAAGCTCTATGTATACATTCTATAATTAAAACTTATCCTAGAAATTAAAGAAGCTTATTACTATTTTAAAGTACTTCTTAAAGCTCGCTTTAAGCTCAAAGTTATAAACATTGTATAAGATAATAACTCTTTAACGTTCTTTTAGAAAGCGAAGTTTCAGAGGGGTGACAAAAAGAAAAAGAATTCAAAAAAGTTATTATTTTTAAAGCTTTATCAAACTATAAGTAGAAGGGCTATACTAAAAAGAGTTAGTAGTTTGAAAAGCTAAGAACTTCCTCTTTAAGATACGGTGCTTAGTAAGCTGCTTAGTCAGCACGATTGCCCCTAAAAATTCGCTTACATTAAGAGGGAAAAACAAGTTAAAATTAATTTTAGCATAACCTTCTTTTAAACGTGTAAAAATTGCTAATATAAAACTATGTTTAATAAGGTTACGTAAGCATTATGTAAGCCGGTTATAGAAGGTAGTATCGTAATTACGTATAATATAATCAAAGTTTGTTAAAAATAGAGGTTGCTTAAATAAGCGCTAATTGCGTGATATATTAGTAAGCTTATAATATATTAAGTCATTTTACTTATTTCAACTTACTCTTTCTATAGCATCTTCTTTATAGCTTATAGTTATCTTAATTTAGATAGTAAGTTAATAGTATATATATATTATATAAGCTTATTATCTTAAATAGTAACTTACTAGAAGGTCTTTTGAAAAGTATTAGTAAATACTTTAAATAATATTATACAAGATATTAAGCTTTCTAACTTACTTTTACGCTTAATCTAGGCTGTTGTACTAATATCTTTACTAATGTTTAAAAATTACATTATATAAACCTTATTAAAATTTCTAGAAAATGGAACTAAACACTAAAAAATTAAAATAGATATAAATTTCTTATAAAAAGTTTATAGAACTTGCTAAAACACAATATCTACATTATAAAGAATTGTAAGAAAAAGCTACCTTTAAACCTAAGAGCGACCTTATAATTATTATAATTATACTAAGTAGAAACTTAAGAAACTGCAAGATATAGACTTAGAATTAGTTTTTTATTAATATAAGTTTACTATTAAGTACTGTTATAATGCTAAAATAATAGAATTTTTAACATAACACAAAAACAATACTATAAGAGAGTTAGATTCTACTAAAAGTGTTTTATAGTTATACTTCACAATAGCTATACTAATAAAAAGCTATTAGAGAAGCTATAGGCTAGCTTGCTAAGTAATAGTAAGCTTTTTTATATTCTTATTTGAATAAATCTTGGAAATAAGCCTTTTATTATAACTAGGTAATTCTTTAGAGTACTACTTTTAAACTTTTACATAAAAGAGAATTACTAGTCTTATTTAATAATTTTTTTTTTTTAGCGACTTTGATAAGTTCAAAAAAAAGTTATAAGAGAATTCATTTTAACCTTTTTTTCTCCCTTAACTTGGGCGAAATTGCAGGGGCGACCAAGCTGACTAAGCAGCTTACTAAGCACTTTATCTTAAAGAAGAAGTTCTTGGCTTTTCAAATCACTGACCTCTTTTGATATAGCATTTCTACTTACAGACTGATAAAGCTTTAAAAACAATAACTTTTCTGATTTCTTTTTATTTTTGTCACCCCTCTGTAATATAAAGATGCTCTCTAAACTACTTTATATACTGTAATAGCTAACTGTGTTAACAACTACAATATAACAGCTATATGTAGTTGTAGTTAAGTTAAGGTTGTAACTAAACTAGTGCTTACTTAGCTTACTTCTTCTAATCTTACTTTTCTCAATCTTACCTGTTTAACATAGCTATTTATTACTATAAATAGCACGTAACTACAACCTAACTACAACTTAACTACAACTACAACTACTAGTCTATGCGACCTAACTACAACTACAACTACTAGTTAGTGCGACCTAACTACAACTACAACCACTAGTCAGTGCAACTTAACTACAACCACAACCACTAGTCTATGCGACCTAACTACAACCACAACCACTGGTCTGTGCGACCCTAACCCAACCTATACCCACGCGTGGGTACCTACGACCTATCTACCAGCCTAATCACTTAGTATTCTAGTAGGTTTGTTTAAGCAAAAACTTATCTATTTTTTTACTAGACTTTGTAGACCTCTTTAGTAAGTATATTATTTAACTTATTAATTTAAGATATACTTTTATGTGCACCTTATATAAGGTTTAAGCATTAAATTAATATACATCTGTTATATTAGAATACAGGCTTGCAATCGTAAGTGCAATTAGTAAAATTTTATTAATAGAATATTCTAGGCCTATGCGCTAGTTAAGCTGATGAGTAGCTAGAATAAAATCCAGGTGCGCTTAATTATACTTAGTTTTTATAACTTCGTTACTAGTTATAATGTTAAATGTTTCTAAACTATCTATAATACTAATACTATTATATATAAAGTTACGTAGTTGTTTTTCAATGTTGTCTTATTCTACAAAGATAGATATAGTAACCTTTTGCACTTTCTGTTAAAGTAGAGTAGTTATAATACATTTTAGCTAACTTTATATTAACTCTTTTTACTTAATATTAAAGACTAAATTTATAAACTTTATAGGCTTTTTCTTTTATCCTTACTATGGATGCTTTAGATTGGCTAATATGCTGATATCATGCTAAGATGTCTATAGAAGCTTAATAAATAAAAATAGTGTATTATGAAGCTTACTTGTAGAAAGTATTTAACACTATATTTTATTCTATAGAAACTGCCTATTTATAAGTTACAAGTTAGAGAATAAAGTGTTACTTTAAATTATTTAATTACTTCTTTTAATACTTATATCTTTACTTAGTTTGTTTCTTCTTTATTTTTCTATCCTAAACATGTTTCAAATTCTAGTAAAGGGAAAAGCTTTTTCATTTTAAGCGTGTAGTAGTATTTAACATAGAAATGTTATGTAAAGCGTTTTGCCTAGCTTCAAATATAATCTTAGCAGCATTAATATTATTAAGCCTCTTTATATATTTGTCTGTAGCAAGATTATATGGCTGTTTCTATAACTATTAGAACTGCTAAAAAATATAATCATAGTAATCTTAGTTTATTAAGTTTGTTACTACGTTTATAGAACTAGAGGCTTTTACTCTAAACCTTAATCTTTGTTAAAAGTCTTTTATAGTAAACTTCTTAAGTATTACGCTAGAAGCTAGTTAACTTAGTACGTTGTTGGTAACATTGTAAGAATCTTAAATCTTCGCCTTCAGCTTTATAAAACATAATTTAATAGTAGCTATCTTAAGATTTCTCCTAGACGTTTATATAGCAGCCTAAAGTAATAAGTTTCTTTCTTAACCGTGGTATCTTAGTTAAAACTGACATATCTTATTTGTTTTAAGACGTTGTATAGCTTATGATTCTTAAGCATATGTTCTATAATACTACATATATAATAAAGTGTGTTTATCTTTATATTGTTTAAGTGTACTGCACTTATCTTGTTAGCTAGTCTCTTTAGTATATTAGTAATAAAAAAACTATTATTTATTCTACTAAAGAGCTAAGTATTAGTTACTTATGCAATAAAGTACGTATAATTAGAAAGTTTTTCCAAAAGTCTTTTTTTTATGGAATAAGCTATAAGCATATTAATAGTTAATAGTCTAAGTTTTAGGTCGTCTAGAGACTAAATAAGGTCCTTTACCTCTAGATTAACATCTCTTAATGTGCTTATCTTCTTATGTAGTTTGCTTATCTTAACTACTCCTTTTTTTACTTTCTTAGGTATAAAGATTACACGCTAGTTAAACAGCATAATCTAGCGCATTTTGGCGTTAGCACTTTCTTATTCTAGCTAATAAATCTTATTTAAGCAAGTTATCTTTTTGTAGTAAAATTTAAAAACAGAATAAATCTTTTCCAGCTTATATATTTTTAATTATTAGTATTAAGAGTGAAAAGTATATAGTACATAGCTGTCTCTTTGTCCATTTTTAGTAGACTTTAGAAGAAGAGAATACTTACTTTTTCTTAAAGGATTTGCTTATTATTAATGTATACATTAGCAATAGAAGTAAAGTGCGTATAGTACTTTACTAGCCTAGGTTAGTTTTATACACATTAATAGATATAAGCTTAAAGATAAAAGCACTTACTTATCTTAACAGCAGGATTTTATTTTTCTACTATTCTTTTATAGTTGTTTATAACTTAGACTAATCTCTTTTGACATATCCTAGTAGAGGTTTTAAGATATAAAAAAGCAATTAATCTTTGTTTATGAGATAGTTTAGTAGAATAGAGATTTTTATAGCATTATAAATGCCTCTATTATTAGCTTGTTAGTTAAAGTCGTCTAGGAATTTCAAAACATCTTTTTTAGTAAAGAGTAATGTACTATATTATAGTTAAACCATAGAAAATACTAAGTTAAGCAATAGTATAGTTATAGTATTAATAACTAAACTTAATAGTGTAAATAGTAGCTTAGGACTTATAGTAGTAGGTTCGAAAAAAAAGCGTTGCGCCTTCTTGTCCTTAATCTAACTCCTTATTCTTTTTTAATATCTCTTGTACTATAGGACTTATAAAAGCTTTTTCTTTAAATATTTAATAGTATTTAGTAAAGTAATAAACAAAGTATGGTTTCAAAGAAAAAATCTCTTTTTAAGTCTTGTAATATGTGCTTATTTAGGTGTAAGTGTATAAATCCTTGCTTTTTTCGTACTCTAATATTATGTAAGGAGACTTCAATCTATACTTATGCTATTTTAATGATTAGTAACGTTTTTTTGCTAAACAAATAGTTTAAATCAGCATTTTAAACATATTTAGTTATAAGCTTTTAGTCTTATTCTAATTTTTGCCAAATCAAACCTTTACTCTTTATTATTATTATATATAAGCTTATCTGCATTTTACTAAATAAGGTATTACCTCTATTTTGCTAGGGGGACTTTAAATTAGCGTGTAAATATATATAAGACTACCTTTATTTTACCAAGTAGCTTACGGCCTCTATTTTACTAATTAGACTTTAACTCTGCATTTAATAACGCATTTAGTTATTGTATTAGTAGAGTTTATTACTATTCTATGTTGTTAGTGCTAACTAAGGTAACAAAGTCATAAATATAGTCTATAGTAAAGAATAGTGCTAACCCCCTAAAAGTGTAACTAGCAGTAATAACAAAGATCCTAGCTTCTTTAGTATTTCTCTAAATTCTATATTTTTATTAGATTGTTATATTGTTTTTGCATTAATTGTACACTAGTTCCTTGATGCACTAAGTAGTAGAGTATGTCTCTATAAGCTTTGCTATTTGTACAAGTGTTAGGGTGTATAAAGACATACTGCTACAAAGGTAGGAGATTATTAGTAGTTAGATTATGCAAGAATAAGGTTAGCAAGATAACAGTTTTATTATAAGTTAGTATAGAAACTATTAGCAGTAGGAGACGCCTATTGAATATTACAGTACAAGAAGTAAAGAGAAGTAGATAATAGTTAGTAACTTCTTTCCGCAATACACGGAACATGTTATATACCTTAGGATTCGGTAGTTAAGCACTAACCTAGTGTGCAATCGGGTATTACCCTGTGCACCGGCACATCAATAAATAAGTAATAGCTTAGTTCTATTTTTATAAAAGTAATATTAGTAGTCCTAAATTAGATTTATACTTATAAAATTATTTAGATAGCCTAGTTTTATAAGAGTTAATTGCTAAGAATGGCTTTTTAGCTAATTGATTCTTAGCGTAAGCTTTTATCTGATAGCTTTTCTACAGATTAAGAGTCTTGTTTATAAGCAGGCAAAGTTGGATTAGTATTTCTTTTTAATAGAAGTAGTTTTTAGAGTTATCGTTGTTGTTGTTATAAGTAAACGCAGTTCTTAGTATTTATTATTATTTTAGTGTAATAGCGTCTATATTTTTACTAGCTAGAGTTAAAGCATATAAGGCTATTGCAATAGCAAGTTTTATACTAAGAGACAATACTTTTGAACTTAGAATAACTATATTTAGCGCGTGTTAAAAGTTATTGAGATTTAATAAAACGTTCTATAGTTTGTAGCTAAGGGCATTAGCTTTACTATTACCAGTTCTAAGGCTATAGATAATTTTAAAATTAAAACAAAACAAAAAAAGTAATTATAAAGCACAACGTCTAGTAAGCATCTTATTTAATATAAATATTTCTAAGTTTTTGTAGTCTAAGACAATGTAAATGGAATACTTAAATTTTATAAGTTTGAGTTCTAATTCTTTAAATGCCCAAATAATTTCTATAAGTTTTAGATTCTGAATATTGTAGTGGAATTTTATTGCAGAGTGCTTTTTAAAAAAGAAGCATAATGAGCTAAAAAAAAGCTTTGCGTAATAAGTCACTTTATAATACTACTAGTAGCCTAGGCTAGAGTGTTCATAAAGATGTTAATTAGTTTAGTAGACTTAAAGTGCATTAGTATAAGGCCTTTATAAAAAGTAGCTTTAGGTGCATTGAAGGCTTTTTAGTCTTTACATTTCTACTATTAGTCTTTATAAATAGTATGTTTTTTTTACTAAGTTTTTTATTAAAAAGGACTTGAGCCTTAATGCTTTTTGTAAGGAGAAAGGTTATAAGTAAGAAGCTTGTAATAAATAATTAATAAAAGCTTATATAGCTTACAAAAGCTAGTAGTTCTTTAGTCTGTTGAAGTGTCTTTAATTTATAAATTATGGAAACTTTAGCTAGATTTATTTTAATACTTTTGTTAGTTGTAATTATATTTAAAAACTTAACGCTAGTTTTATAAAATGTATCCTTTTTAAAGTCTATATAAGATTCTTTATCCTTTAGCTAAGCTAGAACTTACTTTACTTACATAATACGTTCTTTTCTATTTGCAAGAAAACTAGAATATTATTTAGATATATAGTGTAGAACTAATATAGATATTTAAAAAGTGCGCTGTTAATAGCACGCTAGAAGAAAGCTAGAGCTTATATAATTTAAATAGTAAACCTTTATATTTATATGTGCCTTGCTAAGTAGTAAATATAGTAAGCTTCAGTAAGCCTAGCTTTATACAAATGTAATAAAACGCGTAAATAATGTTAAACTTAATAAAATACTAGCGTTATGAAGTTTACCTAACGTTTTCTATAAAAAAGAAATTGAATGGTAATTTTTAATCTTCGCTTTATTAAAGTTACAAAACTCTTTGTAAATATAAATACCTGTATATAGGTCAGCTATAATTAAGAGTAAGTTTTGCGCTAGTAAGTTTTACTATTTAATAAATCTGCGTTCTTCTATTTTGCAAACGTAAGTAGTAATAGCCTCTTTTCATTAGCTTAAAAATAGTTAGAGATTATAATTTAATATTGTTACAATTAAGGTGAGTTTAATTTTATAGTTGTGTTAAGAATAGTCTAGTAATTTTAATGCTACTTTTTAGTTTAACACTACAAGATAATTATAATATTCTTTGTATAGTTTTAGTATAAAAAGATTCTTAAAAATCATTTTTCAAAGTTTATTGATAAACTTTGCAAAGTCTTTATCTATACTTACTTATTAGAACTAGGCCTATTACTAGCTACGCGTAGTAATAAAATAAATTTAAATTTTTATTTTTTTTCGTATATTTAAATAGCATAAAAAAAGACTATTTTAATCTTAACTAGTAGTTTGTTAGCAGGCTTAGGCGGGGGAGTAGGTACTTTTCTTTTAACCTTATTAGGAGGAACTTGCTTAGTCTAAGAATTATAGCAAGAAAGTGTATATTTCTTATATAGGACGCTTATTTCTATAGACTCTAGTTTAGAATTGTGTCTAGTAGTACTACTTAAGTAAAAGTTAGTAGGAGTTTATGCTCTTAAACTTTAATTATTAGTGTAGCTATATTTAGAATGTTTATTCTTTACTTATTTATGCTTACTATAGACTACTTTTAGCATAGCTTTTTTAAGCTAACAATCTTGTTAATAGTAATAAGTAAAGAACTTAAGCATATCTTTATAGTAGATAAGCTTAAGCTAGTAAAGTTTACGCTACGTAAATCTGAGTATCAGTTTAAATTTACATTAATCTTTAGTATATAAGCTATTTTTTATTTCATATAGGTATCTGGTTCAAAGAAAAACTTAATATAGTAAGTTATTAGTTTTAGCGTTTCTCCATTACAGCTTTCGCAAAGAATTAAATTAGATAAGTAAAATTATTTCAAAACTCTAAGTTTAATTTAAGAATGATAATAATATAACATTACTATTAATAATATTATTAGTTACTATTTTATAACTATAAAAAGTTATGAAGTTATAACTATTGTATATGTAAGAAGAAAATCAAACAAAGGTTATTTCTTTCAAAAAACTCATTGTTTTTGACTTTAAACTTTTTAAAGTAATATATTTAATATAAAATTTATTTTACTTCTAGAGTGTCGCAACGTGTGTGTGTATATGTATTCTCTAGCCGGAGTGCGATTTATCGATCGGTTGGTATTTTGTTTCCGACAGTTATGAGCCCGGTGACGGTAAAACTGCAATAAGCAATTTTGATGTGGGCGCTTACCTAGGTGGGTGACCACAAGCGAGAAATAGCAGCAAAAAGATAAGCCTAGGGGATACATTACACACAGACAGCCTAACAAGGTAGATCCCTTGTAGGGTCGGTGCGCTAAGAGAGCGCCAGCGCCAGCAAGCCAGTAGCCTAGCCCTCCGCTTAAGAGAGCGCCATGAGAAGAGCTGGTTGCTCTTAGGTAGATTGACTAGCAGTGGGCACTGCTAGTAATCTAGGGGGTGTGTCGCAAAAAGCGTATGTATATGTATCCTCTAGCCGGAGCGCGATTTATCGATCGGTTGGTATTTTGTTTCCGACATAAAGAAATTAGTTAAGTGTTCTTGCTATAGCAATTTATATTTTCTAGAGAGTAGCCTATTCTTTAGAGTCTTTAGTTTTCTAATTTATTAAAGTTAAAAAACTTTTTAGCCTAGTATTCTTGCTTAAGTTCTAGGTTGAATTTATTTTCTATATGTATATAGACGTAATAATAATATACAGTTTCTACTTCAAGAAAAGCTTGCTTTTTAAAGTAGTTATAAGTAATATTTTAAGGTTTCTTAAAACCAAAATAGTTTTGGTTATTAGATCAAAGCTCAAAGAATCAAAGCTTTTTAAATAATATCTTACTTTGCTTAAGGTAGCTTATACTGGGTAGAATTAATTTATTTTTAGACTTAGTATCTGCTAAAAACGTAATATCTCAACTATGTTAAGTTTGTTACAGTTATATTAAGCTTATTAAACCAAATAGCTACTTAGCTAAGTTACGTTGTAGTTATTAATAAATAATAAGATATTAAGCAAAAGCTTATAGACTGTAATTATATCCTATAAAAAATGATTCAATATATTTAAGCAAGCTATATACTATTTAGGAAGCTTTTGTACTTGCTTAATACTATATAAAAAGTATAAAATTTTAAGCTTATTAGTAATAAGGCAAAACTTAACTTTAAAGTATACTTAGGCTTATTAGTTAGACTTTGCATTTTTTTTATATAAAAGTAGACTAGCGTGTTTATAGTTGCTTTATTTATAATATTAAAACTTACGTTACCTTATATGTTAAAAAGTGCTATAAAGCATTCTATCTCTATTTTATATTAGCAACTAAAAACAGTATTTTTTAAAATAAAGCGTCTTTAGCAGCTTGAGAAGGATGAGCAAAGAGCGACTAAACAGACTAAGCTAAGTACTAAAAATTTTGCCTTTAGCACGCTAGTAGCTTAAAAGAAATCAAATAAATTTATAAGTGCTTTTATGCCTTCTTTTAAAAGAACGGAGCTTTATAGTATTATAATTATTAGTATTCTTAAATTGTAGCATTATATCAAGCATACACTTAAGTTCTTGGAGCAAATATAAGAAAGAAACTGCGTTGCCTTTTACTATAATGAATAAATTATTATTAGTAGTAAGTAATAAGGAAAAGTTTAACTAGTAATCAAAGTTGTTTTGGCGTACTTACAATTAAAAGTTTTTACAATTTAAAATAGTAATAAGCTTATTTATAATAACTGGGTCTACAAACATCAAGACTGCAGAGCGTAGAAGTAGAATATTAAAGTTACTAGTTTATTCGACGTTTAGCAGTGCGTTGCGTTGAGTTATATATAACTATGTAAGGACTAGGCTTAACTAGGACTAGGCTATATTCCTAGCTAGTCGCTAGCTCTAAGCTAGAGGTTACAGAGATCCGTTCTAGTACACATACCACTCTGGACTAAGAAGAACTATCTTAGTTATTAATCCTCTTGTAGGGTGTAGTGTCATAGTGGTCTAGAGCTACGTCCTTACAAACTAGTTCTAGACGTCTGTAAGTTAATTATAGATAGCCAGAAACTAGTCTTTCTATACTTATTTATTATTTTCTACTTTATTGCGTGTAAGAAGACGTTATTTAGATGTTAAACAAGCTGACAGCCAGTACACTAAGTATTAGTAAGCTTTTTTAGTTATTTATATAGAGGAAACTTGAAAACAAGCTCTATATTATAACATGATAGTTTATTTTACAATGACGTTCAAGCTAACACACAAAAGAAATAAGCCAGTATTATTTAATATTTGTATTTTATAGCGATTTTTACACCGTGAAAAAATAGTTCTTTGTCTTCACTGCAATCATTGAGCAGAATCGTGCTGATTAAGCAGCTTACTTAGTCGCCTAACCTGAAGAGAAAGATCTTGGCTTTCGATATCACTAATTCATTTTAGTATAGTCCTTCTGGTTGCAGAAACACAAAGATTCAAAAAGTAGAACTTTTTCAACGTCTTTTTTTTGTCACCCATCTGTATTAAGCTTAAGGATAATAGGTACAAAGTTAAAGAGATTATAGACTTACAAAACATTAGTTGGGAGTAGAAATACTTAGTTAAGTAGCAAGGATGGCTAGAAAGCTAGAGTACTTAGGAGCTTAAGAAAAATTCAATAAACTGTAAGTTATAGGTACTTAAGTTTTATGAAAAACACCTAAGAAAATAGGGACTAAGTTCTTTAGGAAAAGAAAAAAATCAAAAAAAAGATTAAAAGAAGCGTTAGCTTGTAACTTGCCTCAGTTAGTAAATAACTTAGGTAGTAATAGTTAAGTTACTAAAAGCTTTTTACTTAGGGCTAATTTCTTTTTGACTTAGTTCTTTGCACAATTCTAAAGATTTGAACTAGTAAGATCTTAATTAGTAAATAATTACTTTTACGCCTTAGCCTCTAGAAGCTCTAGCATATTCTAAGCTAGCTAAGTCTTTAGACGCGTAATTTTAAAAACTTTTTATACTTTTTACTCCAAACTTATCTTTTACTTTTTTAAAAAATAAAATAGAATATACTCTACTTTTATTAAAATATCACTAGCGTAACAGCCTCTTGCAGGATTTATAAAATAGTATAAGATTTTTATTTCACACTACTAATAATAGAGTAATATTACTAGACTTGAATTTTGTATATATTTAGCGCAAATATAACATTTAAAGGTAGAGTTCTATATATAAAAATAGTAAGAGAATAGAACTTTAGGTATAATTCAAAATGCATAGAGAGAAATAAGCGTATAACATAACAGGTATACTAAAACCATATATATAGCTAGTAATCTAATACGCAGCACAGGAAAAAAAGATTCCTAGGTATTAAAATAATACGCCTAAGAGAGTGGATAATATTACAAGTAATAAGAACAATTCTCTCCTTAACATATATAAAGGGTTAAGGGTTAACTAGCTACTACGCTAGAAGACAATAATCCGCGCGGGTCGCTAATTACGTAATTGCTATCTTACTAAGGCTAGCTATTTAAGATAGCTGTGTATAAAAAGATAGTAACGCTATTACAAACTTACCTTTTAGAAAAAATGTATAGAATAGTAGGACAAAGGTAATAAGTATAAAAATTTGTTAGATCTTATTGTTACACTTATTATAGATAACTTAAATAGTTTATCTCTTACATAAATTGTTCACTAGTTATTCTATTATTCATAGAAATAGTAATGCTACTTTTAGTTAGCATTAATAACTGTTTTCTACTTAAACATTTCCTATAATACCTCACAGACTAACGCTTTAGTCTACCTCGCTTTAGTACGGACTAAGCCTAGAGAAGTATAGCCTAACCCCGTGTAACACTATAGCTTGTGTAGGTAAAAGGCCTTACTTAGTAAGCTATTTAATAAACTGTAGCAGCTCTAGCTTCTGTTGTAAGTAGAGAGCTTGTTAATTCTAAGCCCTAAAGCTGCGTAAGGTTAATGCATCTTTATACTTACAAGCGAGGGTTGTAGGCTTAACACTACATCCTTTTACAATGTGCGCGTATATAAGTTTCTCTTCTAGAGTTAGCAATTCTATAGCTGCAAGCGCAGCCTTAATTAAGCTTATATTAGTAGCGTTACGCGTTGTTGAAGAAATAGTGTTGCATAGGCGGATCGGGCATTACGCCGTCCCAGGCGTTACGCCGTCCACCTCGGTAATTTACCGTGTCCGTGCGCGTTTTGCGCACCGTCGAGTTTTGCGCACCCCAACAACATAAAGATTTTAGAAAAATAAGGCTATAGAGCTACTGCTGATAGCTAATATTTTGAAATTTTGTAGAGTTGTAGTATATATAGTATTGTAATTAATTTGTACTACCTAGATTTGCTTAGTAAGGTGACGTTGCGCCCGCGGCGGGTAGTGCGCGCTAGGGCAGCTAGTGTAGCTACCTTAGTTTTAACATAAGATAAAATAATAATAATATGTTTTTAACGCTCTTGCTTTTAAGTAGAGGCTTGAAGGGCTTTATACATACAGTTTTTGGATAGCTGTTTAGCTTTTTAAGCTTTGCAAGCCAATTAATAAGACTTTTTTTTTAGCTACCTTTTTAGCTTTTTTTTCTACTTGACTTTTTTAAGCCTCTCTCTTGTAATACGCCTTACCTTAGCTTGTTTAGCCTTATAGAATTAAGCTTAGGCTGGTAAATGGGTCGTGGGTACCCACGCGTGGGTATAGGTTGGGTTGGGGTCGCACAGACCAGTGGTTGTAGTTGTGGTTAGGTCGCACTGACCAGTAGTTGTGGTTGTGGTTGGGTCGCACTAACTAGTGGTTGTAGTTGTGGTTGGGTTGTGGTTACATGCTATTTATAGTGATAAATAGCTGTGTTAAACAGGTAAGATTAGGAGAGGTAAGATTAGGAGAGGTGAGCTAAGTAAGCACTAGTTTAGTTACAACCTTAACCTAACTACAACTACATGTAGTAGTTATGTTGTAGTTGTTAACACAGTTAGTTATTACAGTATAAAAAGTAATTAAAAAGTATCTTTACATTATTATATACTAAAGAAACTCTAACTACTTACTATGTAGTCTTTTTGTAGAAAGCTATAAAAACGTAAAGTTAGTACTAAACTTCTTATAGTATCTAAATGCTATTTTTACATTTTTAGCTTAAACTGTAACTCTTTTTATATAAATAGCATTAAAGTTATAGTCTATATTTATTAGTATAAAATTCAAAAATAATAAGAGTAGTTACAATACTTTTAAAATAGCTAACTAAGAACGCTTTAGCTAACTCTTAAAGAGCATAAATTGCCTCTATCTAAAAGCGTAGATTAGAGTAATAAGTATGCACAATTTTATAAACAAGACAGCTAAATAAAAGTTTACGCAGTAATAGTTTAGTTTACTTTTACTACTTTTTAATTTTTTTTAGCGTAATAGCTATACGCTATTAATATTTAACTATAATAAATGACTGTAATAACTTACTACCTAGCTTATATTAACGTTTTTTCTTAACAGCTCTAGCCTTTATAAATAATGTAGGTAGCTTTTAACTAGCCTTTATTTAAATATTCTTTATAAGCACCTTACTACTAGTTAAAGCTTACGCAGTTTACTTAGTACGCACTATTATAGTAGTTGTAAGGTTGTTAAAATTTATAGTAAGTATATAAAATTATTATTAATTATTTTTGCAGCAATAGAGTGCGTAAGTAGACGTAATAAAAAGCTATTATAATGTAACGTGCTAGGGTGTATTGTTAGTAGGTAGTAATTAGTAGAGTGTCTAAATATAGGCAAAATATTAATTTTTAGTTAGCTTTAGTAAGCACTAGCTATAATATAGTAATATTTCTATATCTCTACCTACTATGCAACTACTACAACTAAAATTAACTAATTATAGTTAATTATTATATTTATTATAATAACAGAAATTCAAAAAGAGCTAAGCAATAGTTCTAAAGGCCTAGTTCTGCGCATTTTTAATTTTAGTGCTACTAAGTTTTAAACGCAATAAGTAGGAGAAGCTTATAAAAGTATTTAATATAGCTATTAAATACAGCGTATAATAATTTATAAAAAGTTATAAATGTAAAAAAACAAAATTAATAATATACTTATACAACACAGCTAAGGTAGTTTAAAGAAATATTACTTTATAAATTTTAAAGTCTTAATAAAGAAATTATTAAGCTTTAGTTCTTAAGCTGTTACGTAAAGAAGTTTAGTAGCTTAACTTAATTTTAAAATAAAAGCTTTATAAGACGTATGTATAGCTAATTACGCTACTATATACTAATTAAAAAAAATATAAAAGGTATAAAACAATATAAAAATATAAATATAGTAAAGTATAAAAAAATAATAAAGGCAGCATAAAAAATACTTAACTAAAAGTAATACAACGCTTAAAAGAGTAGTTAGTTAATATAGTTATTTATTATAAAGTTATGCTTCTATATAAATAAGTAAGTAGCTATAAACAACTTTTAATTAAATTTATAAAAAATAGAAAGACGCATACTTCAAAGTTAATTTAAAACAGCACACAAGAATCCTAGACAAAGTAGCACAGGCGATAAAGAGCTTAAATAATAGCAGCTAAAGTTGTATATATACTTACATTTATAGCCCTAGTAGTATTCTTAAAAAGATTATATATCATACTTATGATTAAAAAATTAGTAAAGCTTTACACTAATACTTTCAAAAGCAAATAAGCTAAAAAAGAATAATAAAACTTTATTAAAAATATAAGTTTAGAGAAGTTAGCTGTTGCTATAAGTAAAAATTAAAAGTAAGTTTTAACACATCTTTTTATTATGTTTACTTACTAACTAGTATAGACTATTAAAGCCTCCGCTAGTATACAAGTTCTTAGGACTTAGCAATAATACTATTTTACGCAGCGATAAGCTATATATTAAAAGACATAATAGTAATAAATACAAAAAAAAAGTTAACAATATTTCTAATATTAATGTATACTATAATTAATATAAAAATAAATATAAGACTAAAAAGTAGTAGTAAGAATTATAGGCTAAGGTTAAGAATAAAAATAAAAATAAAAATATAAATTTTAGCAAATTTACAAACTTTAAAAGCTTTTTAGATTAATTATAGCAGTATTCTTATGCTAAGTTATTAGCATGAATTAGCGTTTATTATTGCTAATTAACATAATTTATATAATATAAAAATAATTTCATAACTTTATAACTATACTACTTTTATTCTAACGTCTTTTAAATTAATAAAGTCTAATTAAAAAGCACTTAATATAGTACGTAATTAAAAAGACAAGTTAATTTTAGTTTAGTTATACACGCGTCTACTAAAGGCTTACTATATATAGCCTATAAATTATTAAAGTTGTAAAGTAGACATTTATGTGCTGCATGTTAGCAATAGTAATAGTTTATAATAGCTTTTTATTATATTTTTAAACTAAACGCTATTTACTTATATACTATAGCTAAATATATTTATAAGCTTTTACAAAACCTTTACTAATTCTAAATAAGCAGGTACTAGGTTATTTAAAGAATGAAGCAAAAAAACTTAAACATATTAATATACTTACTTTAAGAAGCTATGTAGAAAAAGGAAATAAAATTATAACTTATTAAAATAAGTAGTAGAGTATAACTAGCTAGGCTTAAAATCTAGATAGTAAATTTTCTTACCAGAACTATGTTACCTGCACTAGTAGCATTTAGTTAAAGTTTAGAGAAGCTGCCTATATTATAACTAGCTGCCTTTATATTTTCTGTTTTAACTACAGCATAATTCTATAATACTTAAGTTTAATAAGAATAAGGACTAAACACCTTATAAACTATATTAATATAGTTAATTGTTAGAGTACTTTAACTCTTATTTACAATAGTTTACGCATAATATTATTTTAGCTTTCTTATAGTTAAGAGTTACTATATTATATTAAACTAGCAATTCTAAGAGAAATTACTTAATTTTATACTAATACGCAGACAATATACTAGAATTTTAATAACTACAGAGGTACTACGTGTACTTTTAGACACTAATACTAAGTCTTACCTTCTAGCTATTACTTGCAATAATACTAGTAATAATATAGTACTTAGTTGAATAATTTAATTAACACTAGCGAATAAGAATATTAGCTAAAGCACTTAAAAAAATACTATCTTATGCCTAGCTTATTTTATTAACCTAGTAGTTTAAGAGATAATCTAACATCTCTAACTAGCTACTACTATAAAAGTTAGACTTAGAGAGGTCTTACGCAGGCAATATATTAAAGTAGTTAAATAAGAAATATCTTTTTTAAACATACTTTGCAAGGTATTTAGACTTTTATTATTTTTAATTATTATATTTTAACTACTATCTAGCTCTAAGCTATTTATATTACTATTAACGCGTTACTACAATAGTATAAGTAATTCTTTACTACTTAATAATATTTACTACTAAAGGAACAAGTTTCTGTTATTTGCAATATAAAGACTTAATAAAACTTAATATATAATATATATAAGCGCGCGCTTAAGCTCTTAAAATATATTAATAAATAGCTAGTATAAGAAATAGCAACAAAAAAAAGTACTTACATTATTGTTAACTCTAATAACAACACAAGAGAGATTAACTATTATAACTTTAAGTATCTTTAACTTTTTTCTATTAAGTAGTACTATATTAATATAATTATAAAGATGCTTAAGTAGTTTAAGGACGCTATAAGCTTTTTAAGTAAGAACTAAAATCTTTAAGTTTTATATATTTAGCTTAAATATAACTGTCTTTTTAATTTTAAAAAAAAAAAAAAACTAAGCAAGTACTACGCAAAAACATTAACTAAGTAAAAGTTTTTATATAACTGCGCAGCTATTCTAGATCTAACTTAAAAGCTTACTATATATAAAGTATAGTTATTATAGTTTGTTATTATAAAAGAGTGCTAATTAGCTAATTAGAATTTTATATAAAAACTTAAAAATAAGTATATATATTATTAATAGTTTTTTAACTATCTTATTTAACATAATAACAGTAAAAAAGTAAATTAAATATTAGTCTTTACTTTTTTTCTAAGAAAGATGCTTAGCTGTAAATAGTTTTAAAGGCCTACTTTTTAATTGCCTTTTAATAGCTTTTTTACTTTAAGTTAGACATTTTTTATATTAGAAAAAAAAAAAAATAAAGAGCTTTACTAAATAAAAAGAAGAATTTTACTTTAGCACTTCTTATATTAAACTAAAGACTTCTTTAATATCTTAAAGTAGTAGTAATAAAATAAATATACTTATTTTTAGCTATCTTAGGTTAAAAAAAATAGATTAGCAATTTTAATTACTAGTATTAGTATTAAGCGCGTTTTTAATACTGCAAAAAATGTTATTAGCAATTAAAAATATTACTTTTTAGCTTTAACTATACAGCAAATTATAGTTTTTAAAAATACTATCTCTCTAAATTTAAAGGCGCAAGAAATTTTTATATAAAATTAAAATGTTAGCCTTAAAGCACTATATAATAAGATTAATAATATATTAAAGCTTCTAGCGCCTAGAGATAGCACATGTAGTCTAAAGGAGGATACAGTAGAAGATAAGCTTATAAAAAAGGACTCTTTACTTCTAGTATAAAAGCAGCAGCGCCTTAAAGCTTAAGCGTTGCTGTAATTATAAGCTATAACAATTAACTGTAGTAGTAAGGTTTAAACTATCTCTTAACTCTAACTAGTAATAAATATTAAATACTATAACTTAACTTTAGTTTATATAACCTAACTATAACTACAATCTAACTTATACCTACAACCTATTTACTAGCCTAAGTATAAGTTAGATTATAGTTGTAGTTAAGTTGTATTGCATAGACTATGTAACTAAATTAGTACTTACTTAGCTTGCCTCTCCTAATTTTACCTGTTTAACACAGCTATTTATTACTATAAATAACATGTAACTACAACTTAACTACAACTACAACTATAACTTGACCTACACCTACAGTCTGTACGCGTAACTACAACCACAACTACTAGTTAGTACAACCTAACTATAACTATAACTACTAGTCTGTGCAACCTAACTACAACTACAACCACTAGTCTGTGCGACTACAACCTAACCTATACCCACGCTAAGCGTAACTTAGCGTAGGTATAGGTTAGGTTGTGGTTGGGTTAGCTTACGTCAGACCCTAACCACAACCCAACCTATACCCAATTACCAGCCTAATTAAGCTTACTTTTCTAACTAACATCTCTTAGCCTTTTAAAGATATAGTAGTTATTATTCATATTATTAAACTACCTTGTTGTCCTAAGACTAACATACTTTTCTAGGCAACTAGAAAACAGCACTACTATAGTACCCTTAAGAATTATCAAGTAAGAAAGTAATGTGAATCACAAGCGAGCGAGCGTATCCTCACCAACGCGTCGACGTCGACACAAAAACGCATGATACTTTAATAACACAACGCCTCATTTTCTTATACAGAAGTAGATGTGCAGCTTAGTCTTTTTAATATTAATTATTACCGCGTTTAAAGTAGTTATTATGCTACTAATTTTGATAATTTTCTTCAATCTAGTCTTAAGTATGAACGCGCTAGAAGATGCCTTTAACGAAACTGTAAACTAAACTTAACGCGCCTTAACAAGCTAGAAGAGTAGGCTATAGTAAAGCGTATTCTTAAAGAGTCTGCGCAAGGACTTGCGCCCATAAAGCTTAATATTTAAGTGATAGCTAATAAACTATTAGATAAGCGCGCTAGCAGCCCTAATAGCAAGAACTAAGGTAATAACTTTGTTAAGCAGACTCCTAAGCTCTGTACACGCTAGAGCTATATTAGTAATTAATAGCAATCCGCCTGCGAGGACCTTGTAGCTATCTAGCGCTATTTTGACTTAGTTTAGGCAATAAAGCAGACGTAGGGTATTATAAAAAATAATGTTTACAACTTTAAGAAAACTAGCTTTAAAATAGACAATACTTAATTTTAGTTAGTTATTATAAGCTTAGAGAAATATAGCAAAAAGAAGCAGATACAGCTAGGAAACTATAAGTAAGTTACTATCATTTAAGACGTAAGCGTAGTAGGTTACTAATACTACTCTTAATTGTCTTTGTAGGCAAAGTGCTTATTAACCTCTAGTTTAAAAATCTGCTTACTAACTAGGTTCCGGAAGTTAGTCCTAATAGCTAGATAAATAATTAGCTTTCTTTTGCCTACTTAGAGCACTTTAATACTTATGTTTAGAGCTATACTGTAGGTAGGCAGTAACTACTTATTACTAATATCTCTAGGATCTACTACTTTTTTTTTAATACCTTTGCAGGAAAAAAATTATATCATTTTTCTCTATATGCCTATACACTTATCTTACTTATTAAAGCCTTTTAATGTTGCCTGCTTCTTGCTGTTAAAGCGCAAGCATAGCAATGCTGTTTTAAGCTTAGCACGTAACTACATTAACTTTGTTAGCATGAAGACTTTCTTACTAGCCTTTAAAGCTGCTTTTAAGTAGTCTATTACAAAAAAGAATATCTAAGCTAGTTTTCAAGGCGCTAGTCTAGTCTTATATAACTTTTAGGGGTTGTTATTAAAGCTTATTATAGTAGTATAGACACTAAAATAATTACTGTAATAAGTAGCTGCCTAAATGGCATAGACACTACTCAACACGCATAAAGTTAAAGCTTAAATTCAGTTTTATTTTACAGAGGAGGGACAAAAAAAAATATCAAAAAGGTTGTTGTTTTTGAAGCTTTATATATTCTATAACTAAAAAGGCTATACCTTGAAGAGTTAGTGATTTGGAGAGCCAAGAACTTCTTCTTTAGGATAGGTGGCTTAGTAAGCTGCTTAGTCAGCACGGTTGCGCCTGCAGTCTCCCCCAAAATATAATGGAAAAAAAAGTAAAAGTGTATTTTGGTTTAACTTTTTTTCGAACGTGTAGAAACTGCTATAAAATAAGTATGTTAAATAACACTAGTTATTCTCTCTAGTGTGTCAGTTCTAAGGTAATCGCGAGTATGACCATTAAGTAATTATAAAAAGCTTATCAACACGTTTTTCCCTAATATCAAATTAGAATAGCTTACTAATACTTAGTGCACTAAATCAATAATTTTATAGTAGTTAAAAGTTACCTTAGTAATACAGAACTATAGTTATACAATACTTTAATTAAGATATACTTCCTTATACTATTAGCTAATTATTATGTCACATACTACATTTTTTGGGAATATAACAATATTTAATATACAACTTGTATTAATATTAAACTTGTATTAATATTAAACTTGTATTAATATTAGATTTATTTCAAGTTGATATTTTCTAGTTTTATATGTTCTTTTTTAGTATATTTATAATGACTATACTTTTTTCTTAGAGATTGAGAACAACTTTTATTTATAAGTAGAATTATAAAAGAAGTTTCTTTAAAATATTATAGTAAGTTTTTTATATTAAAGATTTATATTCTTTTATTCAATAAGTTATTTACTTTTTTATACAGACGTTTACAAAGAGATTTTATTCAGTATATTTTTGACTTTTTTAAAAATCTCTATAAGACAGCTTAATTTAGACTTAAGAGCAAATGAAAATCTGTTTTTTATATTTTATTTTATATAAAGCGTTAGTTACAATTTTTTTCAGCATTCGTAGCATATTACTATAATTAGAAATAGGCTCATTTTGTTAATAAAAGAAATAAGCTTTGTTATTAAGATATCAGTAGCTATAGGCTATAGGAATTATACTATAAAGGGATTAAGTTAAAATAATTAAGACTAGCTTATATACTATAAAATTACTAAGCTATTACGTAGTTAGCGCTTACTTGTGTAACGCTTGTTTTTTTTATCCTTAAATTGGTCTCTCAGTAAATAAAATATAAAACTTTAAAATTCATTCAAATTATGTTTACGAAAGCTTTTTTAATTGATTTTTTAAGTAAAGATTTTTACACGTTCGAAAAAAAGTTAAACCAAAATGCACTTTTACTTTTTTTTTCCATTATATTTTGGGGGAGACTGCAGGCGCAACCGTGCTGACTAAGCAGCTTACTAAGCCACCTTTCCTAAAGAAGAAGTTCTTTGCTCTCCAAATCACTAACTCTTTAAGGTATAGCCTTTTTAGTTATAGAAATGAAAAGCTTTAAAAACAACAACTTTTTTGACATCTTTTCTTTTTGTCACGCCTCTGTAAAAAGATTAGGAAAGCGCTAAAAGGTTTTTATTAATTTATTTACTAAGCAAATTACGTATCTAAATTAAAGGATTTAGTAAATAATATATAAGATAGTACTTTTAATAAAGAAAATTACTGCTTTTTAGAAGGCTTTTAATAAATAAAATGAGTTCAAAAGCTGTAATCAGCAATATATATATATAGAAGAGATTCTTACTATAATTAAAGTACATAGATTATTAGCTAAACAGGCAGGTAGTAGTTGTGGCAATAGTAGGAGCGCGTTAAAAAGGGTATAAGAAAAGAGAGGGTGCGGGCGTTGCAAGCAGGCTAAACACAACGCTCATACCTGCACAGTTAAAATAAATATTGTAAGTAATAGTAGTAATTCTTGATAATTGATTTATTACATTGCGATAGTTTATTAACTGTAATAGAAGTGCGTGATATTGTGTTAACGTCGACGCGTTGGTGAGGATACGCTCGCTCGCTTGTGAACCACGTTATAGCTTTTTTTTGATACTTTCTTTTAGCAGAAAAAGCCTTTTTTAAGGCTTAAATTTCTCTTTAAAGAATACAATCCTAAGCCAACATATAGTAGAGGCTTTGATAATTATCTTTCCATCTTTTTATACTTTAATTTTGCATTAAACAGCGTATAATCATCTCTATTTTAAGCTAATTATCTTTACTTATTATACAAGCTGAAGATTTATCTAAACTAATAGCCTCTTTACAGAGGTTTTAAAGGTAGACTCTAGTTACCTAGAAAGACTTTCTAATAGTCTCTTTTTTTTAAAGCATTACCCTAGACCCTTTAAAGAAGAAGAAATAAGTCTTCTTTTACAATTAGTACGAGCCATTAGATTTTATGAAAGTAGAATTAAAGCATAGTTAAGTAGGCAGTTAAAAGAGGCTTAAACAATTTATTATACGCTAGCAAATAGGTTGGGGATACCTATACTTAGGTTGTAGTTGGGTTGGGGTCGCACAAACTAGTAGTTGTAGTTAGGTTGGGTTCGTATTGACAAGGTGAGGGTCTCATAGACGTCTAGTTATAGTTAGGTTAGAGTAGTTAAAGCTTACACTAGGTTAAGTTATTAATTAGGTTGTAGTCAGGTCAGGGTTGAGTTATAATATCAAATACTACTTGTTTATAAATCATTTCAAAAACAGTTAAAAACAAAGAAAATATTTTTAGAATAATTCTCAATTACTATAGTTAATTCTTACAGCTTCTTATCACAGTTGCGTTTAATGCGCTGCTACTTTTATAGCTAAGGTAAAAATTCCTTATTTGTAAGCTCGTTTTCTACTGTTTCCGCCTCTAGACTAAGTAGACTGTCTTTAGGCGCTATGAGCTTTAGTAGGATATTAATCTTGTTATAAAGTGCTTTAGCGCTGTTAACATCTTATATTAAAAATCTTTGCTTTTCTAGATTTTAATAGATTTTATCCTTAAAAACTATAATCTGCTATAAGGTGTTTCCTAGGTTAGTGGCTAACCTGGTATGTAGCTAAGCGAACACCAAGCGCGACACCTGCGCTTTTACTTCGCGCAATACAAACACAATATATTAAAAACATATAGTAAGCTAATTTATTCTTTAGACTTGTTGCTATTTGCAAGATTCTCTATTTCTACTTTATAAGTGCGGGAGTTGTGTCCTTTCTTACTATAACGTCTGTAGTGCGTTACACCGCGCACCTTACGCGCAGGTCCTTTGCTAGCATTATAACTACTACTATTTTTTTTAGTAATTAAGTTACTTACTTCTCCTACTGTTAAGATCTTTTTTATTTATGTATAATTTTGTTTTCTTAACTAATACTTTGTAAGTTTATTAATTGCGCTTTGTATACGCGCATGTTCTTCTTGTAATAATACTATATTATATATAGTTTGCTGCGTGCTTTTACTTAGCTAGTAAATCTTTTTATTTTATAAGCTTTTTTAAAGAACTTATAATAGATTTAAATTCTTTATTAAATAAGTATAGCCTGCGCTTTAATCTTGCGCGTATTATACAGTGTCTACGCCTCCTATGCGCTTTGCCTTAGTAGTAATAGTGCTAGGGTCTATAACTTTACGTTAAGCTTTAATAGAACAGCTTATAGGTTATATAGGACTAGCCTAGCACTTTTAAAGCCTGCCTTAATGTTCTCTACTATTAAAGACTGCTTAAAAGCTAGTTAAAATGCTTAAAGAAAAGTTTTCTTGCTAACAAAGTGTATGTAGTTGCGTACTAAAGCTAGAATCTAATTACTATACTTATACTTTAATAGCGCAAAACAGCTAATATTAAAAAGCTGTAGTAAATATAACAAGTGCAAAGGCATATAAAAAAGAATAATTTTTTTCTTTTTATAAAAATTTTAGAATTTAAGCAAGCTATAACTCTTATAGCTGTTTATAATAAGTAGCTAGTACGCACTTATAGCGCTTTACCTTATATACCTATTAAAATACTTTAACTAGGCAAAAGCAAGTTAGTTATAAGTCTAGCTATTAAAACTTACTTTAAGAATTTAATTATAAAGTAAATTCTTAAACTAGACGTTAATAAGTACGCTGCTTATAAAAATAATAAAAAAAGAAAGCAAGTGCTTTGTAGTATCTACGCCTTAAATAATAGTAACATACTTATAGTTACTTAGCTAAATTTTTTTCTTTTGTTAATTTTATTAAGCCTATAATAACTATTTGTAATAAAATCTTGCTTATTATATAGCTAGTCTTATTCAAGTTGTAAATATTGTTATTTTTAATTCTTTACTTTTGTTTTATTGCCTATACTAAGTTAAACTAGCGCTTAATAAGCGCTAGATTTTTATAAGTAGCACGCTAGTAATTATATAGCTAGCTCTAGCGTGTATAGAGCTTAGGAGTTCTCTTAACAAACTTATTAACTTAGTTTTTTTTAATAAGCTTACTACCGCGCTTATATAGTAGTTTATTAGCTATTTTTTAAATAGTAGCCTTTGTAAGGGCAAATCCTCTTACGGACTTGTTAAGAATATGCTTTATAATAGCTTTTTTTTTGAGTATTTATGCGCTTTACGTGCGCTACCTAGTTACATTGTATGCGTTTTTTGTTATATTATCAGGCTAGCGTTCTTTAAAAGATATTATATAGCTTTATAGCTTAATTAATGCTTGAAACGCGTCTTGTATTAGAGTGAGAGATAGCAAGCTGTATATTAGCTTTAGTATAGGACTAATAACGCGCTTATAGTTAAGACATAACGCGAAGTAGAAGCGCAGGTGTCGCGCTTAGTGTTCGCTTAGCCACATACTAGGTTAGCCACCAACCTAGGAAACACGTTAGTTATAAATAAGTAGTTTTGTTTTCTTGCTACTACAATAGGACATTGAATAGTGTCTCTAGTTTAATATAAGGAGTGCTAAAGTAAAATTCTTTCTCTTAATAAGTAAGGCAATATACTTATTCTCTTTTCTCTAGTTTAAAACTTTAAACTAAACTAGAAAGGCTGCTAAAAGGTAATAAAGGAGCAGGCCTTTAAAACTATATACAGCTAATTATTCTTCTTAAAAAATAAGTTAAGGCTAGTAAATGCTGTACCCCTATAGCGCTGTTATACTAATTAAGATAGTTAAAAAACTATTAGTGTCGCATCTATGACGTACCAACCTCAAGGCCTAAGGCCTCCTTGGCATTGAGCTTAGGCGCCTGGCAGCTTACGCGCACTAGCTGACCTCACGTCAGAATATCTACGCCGAACTCATAACTCCTCTGAGTTTAACAGCAGCCTTTCTAGGCCAGGTCTGTATAAATAGCACGTCTCAGACTTAGTTAGAAAGGCAGAATCAGAATTAATTATCTAGTTCTCCTAAACCACTGTTACTAGCTCCTTGTTCTCTACAGTTATAAGCCTAGCGCTTTAAATCGCAGTTTAGATTCTCTCTGCGCAACCTAGAGTACGCTAGCAGTAGCTTAAACTCTCTAATTTATTTAAAAATTAGTTTATACTTCTTAACTTACTAACTAAATGCACGCAAAACAATAGTAAGCAACTCTTTTTAAATTACTAACTTAGTGCGCCTTTTAGAGCATGTAACCTAGACTTACTAGTACACTTAGCTAAAGTTTAACGCTAAATTTAAAAAAGTCTAAAAATATATTAACCTAGAGGCTATTGTAACTATTAATATATTAACAAGGCTGCCTCTAAGGCCCTTAGCGCCTACAGAGAACTTATCTTAAAAAAAACTTAAAGCCTACAATAGAAAACTTAATAAATACTGCGCAAGGCATGCAGACTAGGCTGTAAACACATAAGCTTTTTAGCATATTTAGAATTAGGTCTATACAACTATTAATAAGCAGTTACTAGCTCTAATTATAATTAGACTTACAAACAGTGTTAGTTAAACGCTTAATAAGCTTGTTAAACAACTACAGCTTAAACTAGTGCTAATAAACGCTGTTAACCAAATAGTAACACACTAGGAGTACTAAGCAAGCCTTAAAAAAGCGAAACTTAGTACTATAGAACTATAAGCTTAGTACAATAAGTAGCAAACAAGCTAACTAAAAGCTAAAGAGCTAAAGATCTCTAAAGTAGACAGCGCGCTTACTGTATTTAACTTTCTAGACGCTGTAGAAGTTAAATACGCTCCTAACTAGGCTAATACAATAAAAACGCTCTACTAATAGCAATAAACGCTTAAGAAAGATTATTTAAACTTTAACTAAACTTTATAAGTGTTTTTAGAGATGCTCTATTAGCGCTTAGTTAGCATACTAAGCTTAGCTAAATTAACAAAAGCCTTTGCTACTCTAAGAAACTTAAAACCTTGCAAAAATTAAAGTAATACGGGCGCAGGCTATAAAATTAACTATAAGTGCCTATATAAAGATAATAAAAAGTATTAGCACTTTTAGAATCTTGTAAAATGCTACATACTTTTAGCAGCAATTAAGGCCTACGCAAAATTTTATTGTAATATTAGTAAAAAAAAAGTAAAAAAGATTTAAAAACGCCTGTACACTAACTAGTATAAAGAACTCTAAGATAAACTAGTTAAAGCAGAACACTAGCTCCCTTAGAAAAAAAAAAGCAAGTTAAAGGCTTTTCTAAGAGGTATTATTGCATCTTTAATTAACTTAGCGCTTTTTAAAGAAGACAACAGCCTAGGTGTATACTACACTAGCAATTACAACGCCTATGTACTATTAGAGAGCACTATACTTAATAGTAAGGCCGCGTTGCACTTAGTAAACAGCAAAGAACTACTTATACTAAGCTCTTTTGTACCTGCAAGGGAGGTAGAGACAGTAAAGGCAGGTACTTAGGCCTTCTCTATTAGTAGTTAAGGAACTCGCATCCTGCGCTAAATCCTAAGTAGAACATGCAGTAACAAGACTAAAGATTTTACCCTTATAAATATAGTAGTTGTTAAAAGTTTTTATCTTAATATAGTCTTAGAAGCTCGCCTACGCAGAAAAGAAGTTTAGTACCTAGGCCTAGATAACACACTTTGCTAAAGTACACTTAGTAAAAACGTTGTACTAGTATAGCTTAAATGTTATTTTAACCTCTTATTTCTTAAATATAAGCCTCTATCCTCTTATTTAAAGCTTATTATAAATATAATGCCTTCTATTAGAAGCTTATAGAAAACATATTTAAAGAGTAACTTAAAGAACCTTTAGCATGCTAAAGTAGAGCATCTAAGTCTAAAAGCACTAAAAGCACTTATTAACGTAGTACAAAAAGTGCAGATTAAAAAAATAGTACGCGTTAAATATAAGTACTATGCTCTAACTTATACTAAACAAGTTATCTTAAGGCAACTAAAAAAATCCTCTTCTTAACTATACTAGAGGATCTTGTAAGACTTATTTAATATGCCTTAAGGTTGTTTAGAAGAGCAATAGATACAAGTTATTAAAGACGCCTTTAGTAGCAAGCTCTATATATATATCTTATAAGCTAAATCTATCTTAAAAATTATAAAAGCTTTTTACAATCTTAAAGCTTTTATTAAGTCTTGTTATAAGCTCTAGATAGTTAAAATTACACAAAATAATAATTTTTTAACGCTCTCTTAGCAAAGTATATTACAGTACTAAACATAGTATAAAAAACGCAGTATTATAATTAAGCCTTCTCTACTATACACATATAAACTAAATAAAGCTGCTAAATAAGCATAATAAGAAATAATAACTAAGTTAATTAAAATAAAGGCAAGCGCAAATCTACCTAAAAAACTCTAGCTAAAAATTATTAAGGCTGTAGCGTAGCTTTATAATATAAGCTTATTTTACGCGCATAGTTTACGCTTACTAAATAAGCTTTGTAGTTAATAAAGTAAGAAGTACTTTAAGTACTATAAACTAGAGCCTTTTAAAAGCCTTACAACAAACATAAAACTAAATTAAAGTAGTATATACGCCTATAGCTGCCGCGCCTATCTCTTAAACAAGGATAGAGCAGCTAGGCAATATAAAAAAAGCTTTAAAACTCTTCCTAAGAGCTATATTAGTTACTTAGTAGGCTATAGAGCTTCTAATATATACTAAGTATAAGTCCTAGCACTTAACTAAGTTATTACAATACGCAATATTACATTTAACAAAACACTATACTATAAGAGACTAGCTTATAAGCTGCTAAAGCAGGACGCAGTTTTTATAGTACACACTATTAATAACAATAAAATTAGTAAAGCTAGAGAAATACTTAAGCAGCTTATAAGTATTAGTTAAGTAGTAGTAACAACATAAGAGGCCTTATAGCTAATAAGTAATTAGCTAACAATAAAAACTATAAAAGGCCTGCTACAGTCTTTAACAGGCAGTACGCTAAAAGTATATAAAGTGCGTTAGGCTAACGCTTCTTAAAGAATTTGTGTAGGGCAGAAAAGTCCTTTAGAATAGCTACTAACGCCTAAGGCAACACTAGCGCCTTCTTCTCTAGGAGCGCAAATACTAAAGCAAAGCACCCTAGCTCTAAAAGCTATAAGTAGTAGCAATAAGCTACTTAGCTCCTAGAAATTATAAACAACTAGTAGATCAAGCTTAACAGACGCGTAGAGACTCTTATAGTCTTTAAAAAGAGTAGAGAACGCTTCTAAAAAGGCCTAGTATAGTACTAAAAGTCCTATAGCACTAGCTAAAGTCTCTTAAGTTCCTCTAGTAAAAAAACTTTATAAAAAAAAAGTGTAGGGACCTCTTATAAGAAGCTTCTTAAGGCTAAAGAATAAGGACTAACGCAGTCTTAATGTAAGAGGTATAAGTATATACTGCCTACTTTATAACCTCTTAAAGGTACTTAAGCTTAAGGCACTACTTTATTAGCTTTAGAAAAGTTAAGAGCTAATTATTGTCTACGCTATAATAGCAGCAGCTCTTAGAAAGGATAATTAACTTTAAACCTACTTTAATAATCTCCTAAAACTTCTAAATAAATAAAAAGACCTTTATAACTACTAATATAGGACTCTATTTAAACAGGCTACTTAAAAAGAGATTAATACTCTACTTTTAAAAAGCACCTAAATAGAAAAAGAAACTCTAAAGGACTTTAGGCCTCTCCCTTTTAAATAAGTATTTACTTATAAGCTTAATAAGAATAGCTACTTTCTTAAATACAAAGCACGTCTCGTAGTAAAAAAAGACTTTTAAGCAAAAAACTTACTACACTTAATATACACAGTAATACTAGCCGCGCAATTTCTTAAACTCGCAATAGTAATTATAGCTAAGTTTAATATAAAAATTTAGCAGCTTAACATAGTAGATATGTTCCTTAACGCTAATATTAGTAAAAAAATAACAGTTCTATATAACTTACTAGACAGTTATAAGCGCCTAAAAAAATATATTAAGCTTAAAAAAGCTTTATATAGCTTATAAGACTTGCTATTATTGTAGTATAATAAGTTTTTAAGCACACTAAAAAAGCTTAGCCTATAGGCCTTAGCTAAAAAGCCTTGTCTTTTCTACACTAAGAATTACGCGCTTCTCTTAATATTCTATATAAATAATATTTTCTTAATAAATTACTAATCTTATTAAATAAAAGCACACAAGCTCTTTAAATTAATTAAAAATACTTACAAAGTTAAAAATAAAAAAAAGGCAAGCTAGTTTCTAGAGATAAGAATTATAAAAGATTATATAAAGCGCATAATATTACTACTACATAATACTTATATTAACAAAGTTGCAAAAAGATTTAATTTAAATGCTCTTAGCAGGTTCTTAGAAACTTTTCTACTCTTAGAGAAGATAGTTAAAAATCCTAAAAAGGCCCTAAAGCCTTAAATTAAGGCTTACTAAGAGCGCGTTAACAGCGTGTTGTATACAGCTATTATACTGCGTCCTAACGCTGCCTACGTAGTTTCTAAGCTCTTTTACTTTTTAACTAAATCTTTAAAAGCTTATATAAAAGCTGTAAATAATTTTATACAATACCTCTACTATATAAGGCATAAGGGTATTACGTATAGCAAAAATAATAGTAAAGAGCTTACTATTTATAAAGACGTATCTTTTGCAGATAACCTAGAAACTTATTAATCCTCTTAAAAATACATTATTATGCTTTTTAGAGAGCTAATTGTTTAAAAAGCAGCTTATTAAGCTACAGTAACAACCTTAACTACAAAAGCTAAGCTCCTTGCATTAAAGTATATAGTAAAAAAAATTTATAGCGCTTAAAAAACTATTTAAAGAGCTTAAGCTTATAGTTTTAGGAGCCTAAAGAAATTTTTTGCAACAACTAACAAACTATACGCCTAGTTATTAGAAAGTAAAAAAGGATAACTACTAAGCTCTGTTATATTAACATATAGAATATGTAGCTCTGCTAAAAGCACGCTAAAAGCTTATTTTAGATTAAATATTTACTAACAGCTAAAATGCTAGCTAATAGACTTACTAAGTACTTATTAAGACAAAAACTTAAGCACTTTAAGAAGCTTATTAATATAAAACGCGTGTCTTATAAAGGATTATAAGAAAAAGAAAGTACAAAAAGAGAAAAAATAGATATTTAATTATTAAAGTAAATTACCCCCCCACCCTTAGGGAACTTATAAGATTCTAGAAGAACAACCCCCTCCTAATAGGTTTTTAGGTAACTAGGAGGTTAACTAGCTTATCTAATAGCTTTTTAGCGCGCAGACGACGCGTAAGAAGACTATTAAAAGAGCTAGCAGGCTTCTCCTAGTTATTCTAACCCTTTTTCTTCTTTACCTTACCTTTAAGGCCCTCTCTAGACTTCTTCTCCTTAGCTACTTTCTTTAGAAGAACGCGGACAGCAGCTTGTAAGCTTTTTAGCCTATTTACTCTGTAATTTGTTAGTATAAAAAACTTAAAAAAGAATAAGAAAAAAGCTTACAACAGCATATTTTTTTAGAGCTTAGCAAAAAACTTTTTAGCTAAAAAAATAGTAGTTTAAAAACTTTAATTATTAGCAAAAGCTTAAAATTTAAAAAATAAAAAATATATAAGACTTTGCAGGTCTTCTTGTTAAAGCACTACTAGCAGCGCGTTTTAAAGTTTAAAGCCCTATCTTAATAAGCTTTATTAGAGCTGCTAGACAAAGCACTCTTAATGCATCTAAAATAGAGCACATTATAATACGCACTAAGTTTGCCTTAGCGCCTAAAAGTTGCTGCTAGGGTCTTACCCCCGCAAGTAGTCTTAACTAGAGTTTTAACCTTACTTATACGCCCTCTAGACATGTAGGCTAGTGCTATACTTAAAGCAGCACTAGTTAACTTTACGTAAAAAGCGTGTTTTAGGGGCAGCTGCGCCACTAAAATAAGCAGCAATAGCGGCAGCAGCAAGGGCGCAGGCGAGAGCGAAGGTAGTAGCGCGCGCGCAGCAGCGCGGGCAGCAGTGCAGGCAGCAGCAGCTTTTTATAGTTTTAACTTCTATATAAAGTTAGTAACTAAATAGAAAAAATGCTAAAATAAAGCTAAAAGCTACGCAGAAGTATAGAGTAGCACGCAGTAAGCCTAAAAAGCTTTATAAAAGTATTATAATACTTATAAAAGCAATTAGTATTGCTTTTAAAAATATTAGGCGAGCTTATAAGTAATACTTACAGCAGCTATAGTAGTGTTAGATACTAAGCCTAAAAGGCTTAAAAATTTATTATTATTGTTGTTAAGCCTTACGCTAAGAGGTATGTGCACAGCGCGTTGCGCGGTGCGCTAGGACTATATAAAGCTCTACATAAGTAACTAAGGTCTTAGTTACCTAAAGAGTGTATCGCATCTATAACGTACTAACCTCAAGGCCTAAGGCCTCCTTAGCACTAAGCTTAGGTGCCTGGCAGCTTACGCGCACTAGCTGACCTCACGTTAGAATATCTACGCCGAACTCATGACTCCTCTGAGTTTAACAGCAGCCTTTCTAGGCCAGGTCTGTATAAATAGCACGTCTCAGACTTAGTTAGAAAGGCAGAATCAGAATCAATTATCCGGTTCTCCTAAACCACTGTTACCAGCTCCTTGTTCTCTACAATTAGCAATATATATGCTTGTCTTAAGAGTTTTATATAGTATCCTAATTAGCTATTAAGTACTCTTCTATAATAAATAACTATGTTAACTATACTTTATATACTATAAGCTTTTAAGTTAAATTAAGAATAGCTGCGCAGTTAAATAAAAACTTTTGCTTAGCTAATATTCTTGCGTAATACTTGCTTAGTTTCGCCTTACTTTTATTTATAGTAGCTTGTACTATTAGCGGCTACTTTGTAGTGTAACTTTCTATATCTTTATTAAACTTTTTAGATGTTAAGTTTATAAAATTAAAAAAATAGTTATATATAAGATAAATATATTAGACTTGCAGCTTCTAGTTTTTACTTGAAAAGCTTGTAGTATTCTTAAACTGCTTTAGCATTTCTATAATTACCTTAAATAGCGCTAGTTAATAAAAAAGAGTTAGAAACGCTTAAAGTTATAAAAGTTAATCTCTTTAGTGTCGTTTTGAAAAATAATAACAATAGTACAAGTACTTTTTTTTATGATAATTTCTTGTACTAGCTACTTATTAATAAGTTTTAAGAGCTTAAGCGCGCGCTTGTATATAATCTATATTAAGTTCTACTAGGTCTTTGTATTATAAATAACAGAATAATATTCTTTTAGTAGTAAGTATTGTTAAGTAGCAAGGAATTGCTTGTACTGCTATAGTAACGCGTTAATAGTAATACAAATAGCTTAGATCTGGAAAGTGGTTAGAATGTAATAACTTAATATAATAAAAGTACAAATACTTTGCAAAGTAAGTTTAGAAAAAAAAAATTTTTATACGCGCTTATAAGGCAGCAATTACTTTTAGTAATATTTAAAGAGGGTTTAGAGGCGCTAGATTAGTCCTATTTAACCTAGAATAGGTTATAACAGCCCTTAACGTCTAGTTACGTACTCTATTACTACTACTACTTATTAACAACAAGCTTTAGTAGTTATAAACTCTAAGTAATACTCTTAAACTAGAGTTGCAATTAACGCTTGTAAAAGTAAGAATTTAAAAGCATATAAATAGCTTACTAACGTTTATAGTAGAGGCTTTTAAGAAAGTTTTAAAGGGGGCAGCAATTATTGCGCATAAGCTAGTGTTGGCGTTAAAGAAGATTATAGAGCTTTAAGCAGCAAATAAGGCTGCTATGTAATAGAAATTATATAAAAGAAAGCAAGTTTAAGTAGAAGAAACTTTAATAGTTAAGGATAGAGCTTGTCTAACTGCTTTAAAAGAATTTAGGGCGCGTAGTAATAGGAAGAAGGCAAAGAAGCAGGTACGCGCTAATGGAGGTAAGCTAACTTAAAGGCGCTGCAGATAGTGTAATTAGACTAGGCACAACGCGTGTACGTGTAAGCAAGTAGTAGAAGTAGACTCTAAATAATATCTTGTGTTTTATTACTCTATATAGGGCTAAAGTGGGCTGTTTTGCGCCAGAATGTGGTGGTTTTGGTGGGGGCTTGGCAAAAGTGGGCGGCCAACCCGTGGGGGCGGCCAACCCGTGAGGTACGTTATACTAGTTAGTAAGTATATATAATAAAAGAATATGTTAGAACTTGCTTTTTAAATGTCATTTATAGCAATAGCTAACTTCTCTAAACTTATATTTTTAATAAAGTCTTACTATTATTTTTTAGCTTGTTTGCTTTTGAAAGTATTAGTGCAAAGCTTTGCTAATTTTTTATTATAAGTATAACGTAGGATTTTTCAAGAATACTGCAAGAGCTATAAATCTTAGTATATATATAACTTTAGCTACTATTATTTAAGCTTTTTGTTGCCTACGCTACTTTGTCTAGAATTCTTGCGTGCTGCTTTATATTAAATTTGTAGTATGCGTTTTTCTATTTTTTATAGACCCAATTAAAAGTTGTTTCTAGCTACTTACTTATTTATATATAAGCATAACTTTATTATTTGTAACTAAGTTAACTTACTACTTTTCTAAGCGTTATGTTACTTTTAGTTAAGCACTTTTTATACTACCTTTATTATTTTTTACGCTTCTCTTCACTCGTATTCTTGTATTATTTTATATTTTTTTTCTAATTAGTATGTAGTAGCGTAATTAGCTGTATATACGTTTTATAAGGCTTTTATTTTTAAATTAAGTTAAGCTACTGAACTTCTTCACGTAATAGCTTAAGAACTAAAGCTTAATAATTTCCTTGTTAAGACTTTGGATTCATAGAGCAACTTTTCTTTAAACTGCTTTAGCTGCGTTGCGTAAGTATATTATTAATTTTATCTTTTCTGTATTTAAAGCTGTTTACAAATTAGTATACGTAGAGGGTAGCTGCTTTTCACTTTTTTTGGAAACCCCATTTTGACTACAACAACAACCACCACCTTTGACACCTTAAAAATAAACAAGTTAGTATACACTATAACTAATAGCTGTGTTAAATACTTTTATAAGCTTCTTCTACTTATTACGTTTAAAACTTAGTAGCACTAAAATTAGAATGAGCAGAACTAGGCCTTTAGGACTACTACATATCTCTTCTTTAATTGTTGTTATTACAGTAAGTAAGATAATGAACTATAATTAGTTAATTTAAGTTGTAGTAGTTGAATAGTAGGTAAAGAAATAGAAATATTACTATGTTGTAGCTAGTGTAGCCCGTGCGCCCCTACTAAAGCTAACTAAAAATTAACATTCTTCCTGTATTTAGACACTACTAAACACCACCTACAAACTACTAGCAACTAACAATACACCTTAGCACGTTATATTATGATAGCTTTTTATTATAGTTAATGGTGCACCATATTACTACAAAAATAAATAATAATAATTTTATACACTTAATATAAATTTTAACAACCTTAAAACTACTATGATAGCGCACACTAAGCAAACTACGCAAGCTTTAACTAGTAGTAAGGCGCCTATAAAAATTTTATAAGTAAAAGCTAGTTAAAAGCTGCCTATATTATTTCTAAAGACTAGAGCTGTTAAGAAAAAACATTAATATAAGCTAGGTAGTAAGTTATTACAGTCTTTTATTATAGTTAAATCCTAATAGCGTGTAGCTGTTGCGCCAAAAAAATTGAAAGTAGTAAAATTTAACTAAACTATTACTGTGTAAACTTCTATTTAGCTGTCTTGTTTGCAAAATTACGCATACTTATTACTTTACTCTAGGCCTCTAGGCAGAGGCAGTTTATACTCTTTAAGAGTTAGCTAAAGAGTTCCTAATTAGCTACTTTAAAGGCATTATAACTAATCTTTTTAATTTTATATTATATACTAACAAAAAAATAGAGACTGTAACTTTAATACTATCTATATAAAGAGAGTTACTATTTAAGCTAAATATTTAAAGATAGCTGTTAGGTACTATAAAAAGCTTAGTACTACAGAGGGGTGACAAAAAGAAAGAGTACTTTTGGAAGTTATCTTTTTTAAAGATATATAACTAAATAACTCCATAAGCTATACCGGTGATTTTTGGAGTTTTGAAAAGCGCATAACTTCCTCTTTTGGTTAGGCTACTTTTTCACTAGCTTAGTCAGCAGAAAAAACGATCAGAAAGGCAGTCAAAGTAGGTGAAAAAAAGCCTGGTTAAACCTAGTAACAACTTTTTATTTACAGTTTCATTTTTTCTAAAATTAATAATTACTATATATTAATATAGTTTCTAGAGTACGTCCAAGTAAGAAGTTATTTTAATTACTATTGCAAAAGTTAGATTATAAAATATTTTTACAACGTTTTTTATATTAAGTAGATAAAGCTAGTAACTAGTACTTAATATACTAACCCTTAGCTGCTTTAGTAGCTAAATAACGCCTAGATAAGGAGTTAATAAAATTATTAATTGCTTGTTGTGACTCTTCTAAAATTGCCTTTTCAAACAATTCTACTGCTTTAACGCTTTTACCTATGCCTAAAGAGGTAACAGGCCTTTTTCCTAGCGAGTTATTAAGTAGACTCTAAACGTTCTAAATAGGATCTAAATCTAGGCTATAGGCAGGATGCTCGAAAAGGGGGATTCTATTTCTAGAAAACCAGGCGATAACTTGTGGCGTTTTATTAATCTTGGCGTTATCTAGCTGAAATTTTCAGCCTAAATAGAATTAGCTATTAGCTTTTTGAATAATAAAAAATATTAAAAGAATATAATGTAATAACAATGTTATAGCCTTTTGAAATATAAAATAAGAGAGGTTTTGCTTACCTCTTTTAAAAAGAGGTTTAACAATAAGATTTAAAACTTTTTTCAAATATGAAGTATTTGAAAAAGTTCTAGTATCTTTTAGTAATCTAGTTATGTGTAACTTAGATCTACCACCTGGGCAAATAGCTCCCTAAACTGAGATAGAAACATCGCGAGCTATATCTTAGTTAGCAAGTTAGCTATGAATAAATTAAAATATTAGAAAAATACTAGTGTTTTTAAAAAAAGTTTAAGTTAATTAAAATCTTTTAAAACTCACTTGTATTTGTAGTAGACACCTGTTCCATGCCAAGTCGCTCATTTCTCCTTTTTCAGACATATTCTCGCCTAGCGCCGTGTCCACGCTGAATAGAAGACTTATTAGAAAATATAAATTTTCTAAAGTAAATTTTGTTCAGTATTTTAATAGTCTTCTTAACGTATTTGTTACAATTTAAGGCTCTTTTCTCGTTTGAAAGCTGTTTTTTCTTACCAGTAGAAATAGAGTATTTCTCTGCTTTAAATAAGCGTTGTAAGCCTCTAGTAGAAAAAGAGAAACTATTTTCTTTTAAAATGCGCTTATATGTTTTCATAGGGCTTCTTTCTAGGTCTCTCTTAACTACTCAAATAGCTTCTTTAGAGACCTTAGCAGGGCGGCCTAGTTTAGGCTAAGAAAGAGGTAAAAAAGTTTTTTTTTTCTTTATAACAAGTTGTAAAGTTTTTACATAAATTTAGAAGGCTTTACAAGTATAGTACTAATAGCACTCATAGATTTTTATTGTAAAGATAAAGAGTAAACTTCTTTTTTAAACTTGGAAAGTTAAATAGACATAGAGAGATAATAGAGAAGAGAAAATCTAAGGTTGGAAAGAGATCATTATATAGACTGACGGTAAAAAAAAACTTAGGTAATTTTAGCGCCTTTTGATAGCGTCTTTCTATTTTTTTTTAATTTAAAAAATTAACTCACTTTTCTGGAAACCCCATTTTGACAACAACAACAAACACTACCTTTGACACCTGAAAAATAAAAAAATGTTTATATTATTAACTAATATTAGAACTTGCTGACGTAATACTTATATAAGCTAGTATTTCATATTAACTTTTTGAATATTTTTATACCTTTAATAAAAAGTTGTAACTAGAATAAAATAGATTTTTTTTTGCCTTTTCTTAAAGCCTTTTACTACCCATTAGATGATTACTAAGCAAAGCTACTCTTAAGCTTACTTCAAGTAGAAGTTATGCGCTTTTCGAAACTTTGAAAATTATAGTCCTAGCTTATCTAGTTATTTGGTTATATATCTTTAAAAAAGATAACTTTTAAAATAACTCTTTCTTTATGTCACCCCTCTGTAACTTTACGTTCTACTAGCTTTCTACAAAAAGCTTATATACTAAGTAGTTAGAGTTTTTTAAGTATATAATAATATCAACATGCTTTTATTATTTCTTTTATACTGTAATAACAAACTGTGTTAACAACTACAACCTAACCACAACCTACAGTCTGTGCGCTACAACCTAACCACAACCTAATTTAAGCGTAAAAAAATTAGGTTAGGGTGGGGTTGGGTTGTGGTCTGACGTAAGCTAACCCAACCACGACCCAACCCCAACCCATTTACCAGCGTAGTTAGCTGACTAGGATTACCTGATCACCAGGATGGTCCGTATGTTAATACTCCAACACACCCCCTAGGTTAGTAAGAAGCCATCAATCTAAGCTGTAAGCATGGAGTTAATCCTTACTGTATTAACGTTATTAATTAAAAGATCTTTTTCCAATTTTATTCCCACTACTTAATCTTTTATCTATATTGTAATATTATAATATTATTTTAAATAAGGACGTAGCTTAGTTCTATTATAATATTAAAATGTTAGATAGACTTTCAAAATCGCTAATTGAGTTTATTTATAATTACTACAAATACTAATTGCGTCTACTACTTCTTTGAAAGTTTTAGCCTTGCTATAATATTAATGAGTAAGTCTTTTAAATTTCTCAAGCACTTCGATTACTATAAACATAGTAAGCCTTATTATATTACTATTCCCTTAATAATTAGCTGCTAATATTTCTAGTGTAGTCTACTTCTAACAGCAATAAGCATAAGCTTTGCTTAGAAAGTCGTACTTAAAAGCGTAATTATTGCTTTAAAAGCCTGCTTTAGCAATGTAAGAATAGTGCTAAGCATAAGCATTATACGCGCTAAAGCTATTTTAAATCTAAAACTTAATTAGTAGCTAATTTGTAAAATAATAACAATTAGTTACCTCTATCTATTAATCTATACCCGCATTACAGAACCTTTACTAGCTTGGATTTAAAACTAATTAACTTACTTGCTACATGAAGTCTAATGTTAAACTTTGATTTAAATTTTAATAAACCTAAGAGTTTAACTAAAAAACTAAGCTAGCGTAAAGGTAAAACTGTTTAAGAGCCTATCTAAAAGTTCAAGTAAATTATTACTTAAGCAACATTGAAAAAAACAATAGCATAATAATATTAATAGCTTATAAACAACTTTTAAGCTATTAATAAAAGGTAACACGCCTGTATTTACTTAGAAGAAGGCACCTACTAGCTTTGTAAAAAATTATTCTAATTTATTATATTCTAACGTTCTGCCTTATAAGCACTATAAGAAAATACTTAATAATTTATATACTCAGCGCTGCTTTAATTGCGTTTAAACTAGTAGTTAAGGTAGTACTTACTGTAGTAGTGGTTTTTTTAATACAGAGGGGTGACAAAATAAAAAAGAAATCAAAAAAGTAGTAATTTTTAAAGCTTTATAATTCTATGAGTAGAAGAGCTATACCAAAAAAAGTTAGTGATTTAAAAAGCCAAGAACTTCCTCTTTGAGATAATATGCTTAGTAGGCTGCTTAGTCAGCACGATTAACCCAGCAATTTCGCTCAAATTAAGAGATAAAAAAATGTCATAATGAATCAAACTATGTTTGATAAGGTTACGTAAGCAGTATGTAAGCAGGTTATAGAGGGTAGTATCTTAATTACTTCAAGTATAATTACAGGGTTTTAGAAATAGAGGTTGTGTATATAAGCGCTAATTACGTAATTTATTAGTAATATTAAAGTATATTAACTCTATTTACTTTTTTCAACTTAGTTTTTCTATAGCATTTTCTTTATAGCTTATAGTTTATCCTATTTCAGATAGTAAGTTAATAGTATATATATATTATATAAGCTTATTACCTTATATAGTAACATACTAAAGAATCTTTTTAAAAGTTTTAGTAAGTACATTAAATTAAATTATATAAAAAGAGAGGCCTTTTTACTTCCTTTTGCGCTTAAACTAGGCTGTTGTACTAAGACCTTTTACCTATAGTAATACTTAGCTACTAGAGAAGCTATAGGCTAGCTTACTAAGTGTTAGTAAGCTATTTTATAATATTATCCACATAAATCTTAAAAATAGGCCTTTAATTATAACTAGGTAGTTTTGTATAGTACTACTCTACAACTCTTACACTAAAGAGATTAACTAGTCTTGTTTAATAATTTATGATTTTTAGCGATTTTTATACGTTTACAAAAAAGTAGTACGGAAATTCATTTTAATCTTTTTTTCTCTCTTGATTTGGGCGGAATTGCAGTGGCGGCCGTGCTGACTAAGCAGCTTATTAAGCAGTGTAAGTTTTGAGCCAGTTCATGTTTTGAGCCACCCCACCAAACTACCACCTACACAAATCGCGTCATAACTCCACCAATATAGACCCAATTTAGGAAGCAATTAAAGCAATCAAATTGCGCGAACCAGGCGCATCTTTCTTGTATTGCAAAGTTGCAAATCAGTTTAAAGTTAATTAGTCTACGCTTACTTGAAGACACTAGCGCCTAAACCAGCCTTACTAGCTCGCCCACTAACTCCTTCACCCACACCAAGAAATTAAGCTCCTATAGTACATTACTACGCTTACTAAACGACGTACACCACCTACACGAGTAATAATACGTAACTTTGCCTTATTTTTAGCTGGTAAAGAGGTTTTAGAAAGCTGGGTTACTCGCTTTATTAACAAGAATCCTACCCATCTTATCTTGCGCTAGCAGGCAGGAATAGATTGCAATCGCCACAAAGCTAATTTAGAGGCTAAATATAGCCTTTACTTTAAGCTACTACATGAAAAGATAAAAGAATACAATATAGGGCCTTCTTAAATTTTTAATATAGATGAGAAAGGCTTTATAATTAGAGTAACTAGAAGGTTAAAAAGGGTGTTTAATAAGAGGATATACAACTAAAAAGAAGTTAGGGCTGCAACTTAGGATAGTAATAGAGAGTAGGTAACTGTCCTAGCCTGTGTTTGTTTGGACGGTATAGCTTTATCCCTAGCTCTTATTTTTTAGTTAGCTGTTAGAGCTCTAAAATTGAGCTAGGTTAAGGATATTAATAACAAAAAGCACTTAGTATTTGTTAGCTTATCTCCTTCTAGCTAGACTAACAATAATATAGGTTTAGCCTGGCTTAGGGAGGTTTTTAAGAGAGAGACTAAATAAAAGGCTTATTTAGGATACTGATTACTCCTCCTAGACGGCCATAGATCTTACCTAACTATAGATTTTATTAAATACTGTAACAACTACAAGATCCTATTAGCTGTATTTCCTTCTTATTTAACCTATACGCTTCAACTGCTTAATGTTAGATTAATTAAGCCTCTCTTAACTGCCTACTTAACTAAGCTTTTATCTTACCTTTATAAAAGCTAAGGGCTCTTACTAATTATAAAAGGAGACTTCTTTCTCTTTTTTTAGAAGGCCTAGGGTACTACTTTTAAGGAGGAGACTATTAGAAAGTCTTTCTAGGTAACTAGAGTCTACCTACCTAATTCTAAGGTTATCTTTTAAAGATTCCGCAAAAAGGCCTCTAGTTTAGATAAATTCTTAGCTTCTGTACTTAGTAGAGATAATTAGTTTAAAATAGAGACTCTTATACGCTGTTTAGTGCAAGATTAGAGTAGTAAGAAGGCAAAAAAGCTTTGTTAAAGTCTCTACTACATCTTAGCTTAAAATAGTATCCTCTGTAAAGAGATACAAGGCTTAAAAGAAGCTCTTTTAGTTAAAAAGAGACACTAAAAGAAGAGCTATACTCTCCAACTTAATAATCCTCAGGAGTACTATAGTAGTGCTGTTTTCTAGTCGCCTAGGAAGGTTTGTCAGGCTTAGGACAACAAGGTAGCTCAACAACACGAACAACAACTACTACAACTTTAAAAAGCTAAGAGGTCTTACTTAAAAGAGCAAGCTTAATTATATAAAGCTTAACAAGATAAGAAGAGGCGTGTAAAGAAGAAGAGGCTTGAGGAAGTAAGGCAGAAAGAGAAGGCTAAAAAGGCAGCTGAAAAAGAGCGTCAGAAATCAGCTCGCAACGCTCAAAAAGCTATACAACTGTCCTAATTAGGTAAGCGTAAGGCCTCACAAGCTTCTACTCAAAAGCAGAAGCGTTAAAAACGTGTTGTTGTTAATTCATCTCATGTTGAAGCTGAGGTAGCTGCACTATACTACAACTCTACAAAATCTCGCGATACTAGCTATTGGTGGTGGCTCTACAGCCTCATTTTTCTAAAATCTCAGTTTGGTGGGGTAGCTCAAAACATGAACTGGCTCAAAACGCGCACAGACACGGTAGGAGTTAAAAATTAAGTCTTTTTTTATCTAAGCTTCATGCTTAGACTAATAACTAGTTATTAGAAGAAAAATAATAATAAGTACTAAGTTTATAAGCACAAGCTGCTTAGCAACATTATTACTTTCTATTAAAAGTTAAAAGCATTGTTATATTTACTGAAAAGCCTTCTATTATAAATTACTGTACTTAAGAGATGTTGTCTTGCAGTTTTGCCCCTTATCTCCTACTACCTACACCTAATCTAGTAAGCGCTTTCAATTTAAGTTATGAGCCTTATAATAATATATATAATTCTAGTTAACCTATAGTGCAGCCTGCTTAACAGCTAGCTTATAATTTATAAAAGCTGCAGCAACGACAGCTTTATCTATAATAGCAATAGCAGCATTCTCCTTATTATCTAAAAATTTAAGAACAGCGTGCATATAGAATGCTACCTCTTTCTACTTTATATTGAAATTGCATTTGCCTTTAGCGTTGTCCTAATCTCTATACAACCTAATTGTATAAGCAGAAGTATACTAAAGTAAGCTAATCATTACTTTTTAATTCTATATATAAGAGTAATAAATTAGATTTATGTCTTGTTGGAGTATTAACACGCGGATTACCCTGTTGATCAAGTAATCCTAGTAAGCTGTTTACGTGACGGCCCCGCTAGCGTCTATATAAACAGGCTAGATTATCTTATGTCTCTTTAGTAGTAATTGGACACTTTGTTGTAGCACTTAGTTAATTAATACACTTACTTTCTACTTAAGTAATTAAGCAATTGCTCCTTCTTAGCTCCTATAGTTATAAGCCTAGTTGCTTAATTGTAGTTTTAACTCCTACTGCGCAATTAGCAAGCTAGGAGGTTAACTATTAAATTATTATTTTACTCTCCTCTATTTTTTTTATAGTGTAGCTAGCAGATAGCTGCAGCTGCGGTACCTCTTATCTACTTAATTATACAATTAACCTCCTACTAACTTATTCTATAACTTACAGGCTACTGTTATAGCTAACGCAGCTACTAACTAATCTCGTGCTTACTTTAATAACAACTTACATTGTAATTCTACAAAGCATCTTACTAATATAGAACTTTTTAATATACTGCTTGTTGCTTTAGGGGTAATTCTTAAGGCCTAATCAGACTAGCTAACTTAGTTTACTCTATTAAGACTGCACTACTTAGAGAAAGGTATTAAGAATTAAGTTAACCTTAATCTCTTAGACGTGCGCCCAATAGATTACTAGGAGCCTTAGTATTCTAAGTTGCTAGAAGATGTTAAGAAGCCTATTGCTTTACTACCTAGCGCAAGCGCCTAAGAATAAAAAGACTATAAGATTACTTAATATAAATACAAAGCTTATACAATTAATGCTAAGTATAAAATATATAATTACAACAAGCTAGTTAATAAGTATAAAGTATATACTACTTAAGAGATAAAAAAAGTTGCTAAGATTACTAATATTAAAAACTAGATTAGCAAGACTGTATATCTAGACCTACTGTTGAACGCCTTAATAAGCATAATTACTTAAAATTAAACTATTCTATAAGCCTTAGTAAAGATTCTAGAAAAGGATCTTACTTCTATAGATTAGGATACTTAGTATTTAATTTAAGCGCAATATAGATTTTACTTGAATAAAGCTTACTAGAGATGAATAGGACCTAAGCATTAGTTTACTAAGTAGTAGCTCTTATATTAGTAAGTATTAATTTACTTGCTACCTAAGGTTGTTAGACTGTTAGCAGTTACTAATATTTTAGATGCTTTAGGCACTAAAATTGCACAAGACTAGTTACTTAAGAAGTGTAATAAGCTTGTATAAGTAATAGCGCTTAGTAGAGCTTAATTAAACTTTTATAATTAAGAAAATATTTTTAGTGTATTATTACAAGATTAGTTAATTACTTTTTAAATAGAAAAAGAATACGTAGTGTTCTAAACTAAATCTAAATTAAGGATAAGGTGTTTCATAAGCGAACCGGTAACCCAAGCGAGCCGGTAACGCGAAATCCCCGCAAAACGTTGTTGTTGAGAAATAGTCACCTGTTTTATTGAAATTTTGCGGGGATTTCGCGTTACCGGCTCGCTTGGGTTACCGGTTCGCTTATCAAGCACGTTAGCTTAATTATTAAATACCTTATAGCTAAGTAAAAGTAGTGGCAATTATACTTTTACTTTTATCAGCTAATTAAACACACCTAGACACTGCGCAACAACTTTTAACTTTAAACTATAGTTATAAAATTAAACTTTACTTATAGAATACTGATTAAACTGTTAAACTATAGTTAAAAGATGATTATTAAGTAATAGAATAGTAACAGATAGGCAATGCTGCAGACCTAGATTAAGAAAATAGGCTAGAAGGCTAGCACTAGTAGATTAGCTGCTAGTAAACTATATAAAGTATACTTTAGCTTATTAGTTCTAGCACTTATTAACTTAAGGAACTTAATTAAAAAAATTAGTCTAAACGTGTTTAGTGTAGCATTTACCTCTTATGTGTTGTCTTTTTGTATAATTATAGATAGTAGAGCAGCAGTCCAATTAGTTAATAGCATTAATTACCTAGTACTAAGCACCTACTGCGAAGATATTAAAGACAAGACTGTTAAGGTAGGCACTTAATCTATTCTAGTTACTAGAATAAGAAATAGGCTGCTTAAGAACGTCCTATATAGTAAAGCTAGCTCTAAGATAGCTAATCTTCTGCTTACTAACGTTAAGTTTGTACTAGGCTTCTACGTTAATATCGTCTTTAAAGCACAGCTTAAGTAGGCAGGCATTTAGTACTTAGAATTTAATTACACTATAAGATTGAGAACAATTAAAAAGAACGTTATTTTAATGAACATAAAGTGTTACTTTAAATTTTTTTTATTAAATATAAGCAATTCCTTTGTTACATTGCTTAACTACTAACGTATTCCACTACCGCGTGGGTCAACCTAGCGCGTGGGTCAGTTTTCCTTAGCGCGACTAACTTACGTTACGACTCTTTAATTTTATTGCTATTAAACAAGAAGCTAGTGTACATTATGCTTGCATTTAATCTAGAAGATGCCTCTATATCTTTTTTGCAAGTTCGCGCGTTGTGTCTAGTCCTTTTATAGTTTTTACAGCGCCGTAGAGCTAGTTAGGCTCTTTCTTAATTACTACTACTATAAGCCTTCTTCAACTGCTTAGCAGCTACAGAGGCCTTACGGCTAACTATGCTACTGCCTTACTATACTCTATAGTACTACTATGCTAGATCTGCTTTTGTTTACGCGTTTTCTTTTTAGTTATTACAGCTAATTGCTTTTTAAGCTTAGTATTCTTAGTAGCTAGAAGTACAGCTTAATGTAGTATGTGCTTAGCACTTTTTATAAGCTAAAAGAAGCTACTACTAGCTATAACAGGCAACTAAGTAAAAGACTTGTATATAAACCTTAACTAAGATTTAAACTTATAAGTATTGCTTAATGTTTTTAATTGCTACGGCGTCTTTAGGAGGAGAGGTTCTGGTAGAGTACGCAGCCGCACTTTAAGGCGATCTAACACAACCTGCGCGTTAGGAAGGACTAGCTTAACTACTTTAAATGCTTTACAACAGTTTTCTGTTATAAACATATTTAAAAACGCGTTTTTTTAAGTAAAAAGAAAGCTTTCTTTATTAATATAAAAAACGCGTTTACGTGCTAAGTCCTAAACGCGCTAAAAGTACTTGCGCTTTAATAGTAAGAAGTAGACTATATCAAGTAGTTAAAGAATATGCAATAAATAAATTAGTATATCGAGAGTAAAGATCTTGTTTTTTAGATAGTAGTCTTTAAAATCTTAGTTAAGGTAGCTCTTATAGCTGTTTAAAATAAGCAGCCTATGTACTTCTACTTAACTAGCCTTTGTATATATATTCAAGTGCTTTAACTACTTTAGACTAAGCGCGTTATTTGTCTAGCAACTCTTAGAGACTAAGAGCTTCTAATTATGTAGTATATCTACCTTTTTGTACTAGGCAGAGATGTTAACGCGTCCTTTGTAGATAATAAAAGGCAAAGTATAAAACTTAGCAGTGCAGATGCTTTAAATAACTATTACTTACTTACAATTACTTAGCTAAATAAGCTTAAGTTAAGTACGTCTCTCTAAGCCTGTAACAACCTTTATTAAGCTAATAACACTTATTTAGAAGCTAGTCTTGTTAAAGTTATACACGTTATAGTCGTGTACGCTGTACTTAGCTTTAGTGTCCTCTACTAGCTTAAACTACGTGCTAATTGTCTTTAGATTCTTCTGCAGTATCCTCTACTTATCTTTAGCTTAATTAAAAGTTATTTTAAGCTTAGCTAAGCGCGTTATAAAGCGCTTAGCCTAGTGCTTGCTAAATAGCTTACTACTACGCACATCTAACAGTTTATTAGCTATATCTACTACTTTACACAGCTAAGGCGCAAATTCTTGCAAATTAAAGTTAAGAATATAATAAATATTTATCTACTTTTTAGTTATAGTAAGTTTATACTAGGCGTTACGCATTTTCAAAGGATGCGTAGTTCTATTGTATTAGTAAGTTGAAGTTAAATAAAGTACGTTAAATGCCTCTGCAGCGTAACGGAGGCTTTAAAATTTATAATTATTATAGGCGAAAAAGGCAAACTTAATTCTACCTTCTTAATTAGATAATTGTACGTTTTTTTGTTAAGACATGTCGCGTTAATAAGGAAGTAGAAGGTCTTAGCAGAAACTAACCTACGCGCTAGGTTAACCCACGCAGTAGTAGAATACGTTACTAGTAAATTGTTACACGAGGTTAGTCTACACTTATCTAGACTTAGTCTATATTAGAGCAAGGCTAATGTATAAGTTAGTTTATAAAGTATTGTAGAAGTAATTTTAAGTAGAAAAGAGTTATTAATATTAACTAAAAGTAAACAATACTAATTCTATAAAAAATAAAATAACTAGTTAACAATTTGTTTAAGAGATAAACTATTTAAGTTAACTATAATAAATATAATAATAAGATTTAACACATTTTTATACTTATTGCCTTTATCCTGTTATCCTATACATCCCTTCTAAGAAAAAGGTATGTAATAGCGCTGCTATCTCTTTATACATAGCTATCCTAGATAAGTAGCCTTAGTAAGATAGCAATTACGTAATTAGCACCCTGCGCAGATTATTGCTTTCTAACGTAGTAGCTAGTTGTCCTTTAACTATTATTTGTACATTAAGAAGAAAATTCTACCTATTACTTATAATATTATCTCTCCTCTTAGGCGTATTATCTTAATACTTTAGATTATTATTTTCCTATGCTGCGTGTTAATTTGCTAGCTGTATATAAAAGTTTAGTATACTTATTATATTATACGCTTATTTTCCTCTAGGCCTTTTTAACTATGCCTAAGGTTCTGTCTTTCTACTATTTTTACCTACAAAGCTCTACTTCTAAGTATTATGCTTATGCTAATTATATAAAAGAGCTAGGTCTAAAAATAGCTTTTTATTGCTAGTAGTGTAAAGTAAAGAACTTTTACTATTTTATGAATACTATAACTAGTTATTGCGCTAGCTATATTTTTGTAAAAGTAAAGTGTAGTTTGTTTATTTCTTAAAAAAAGCAGAAAAAAGATTACTATAAGAAGCGTAAAAAGTATTTTAAAGTTACGCGTCTAAAGGCTTAGTTAGCTTAAAGCAAGCTAAAGCTCCTAAAAAATAAAGCGTAAAAGCAATTATTTGCTAATTAAAATTTTGCTATCTTAAATTTTTAAAATTATGTAAAAAAGCAAGCTAAGAGGAACTTTACTTTTAGTATAAACTTTCTAATAACTAAACTATTACTACTTAGACTGTTAAAATACTTAGGCTAGTTACAAGCTAACACTTTTTTTAATTTTTTTTTTAATTTTTTTTTTAAAGACTTAGTCTTATTTTTTTTAAGTTTTTTAATAGTACGTAAGTACCTATAACTTATAGTTTATTAAATTTTCTTTTAGTTATTAAGTATTTTAGCTCTTTAGCTATTCTTGCTACTTAACTAAGTATTTTTACTAACAGTTTATTTTTTATAAGTTTTTAATCTTTTTAACTTTATACTTATTGTCTTTAAGCTTTATATTAGTAGCTAGCTTAGTATCTAGAAGTACGTTTTCTAAAAGTTTTTTATACAAGATATAGTAAACGCGTATACTTAGTAGTAATTATAGTTTATAGTTTATATTACCTATTTTCTTTAAAATTTATTTAGCTTCTTACTTAGTTGTTAAGTTTTAAAGTTCTATTCTAACAAGAAAATATTATTTTTCTTTTTAAAAGTTAGTTCTTTAATTCTTTACTTATTAGCTACTTTAGCTATTATAAAGTTTTTATAAGCTATATTTTTACTTAATTCTTTTTATAACTTTTACATTAAGTAAGTTTTATTATTTACTCCTACTATAATACTTTTAATATTCTTTAGATCTAAATAAGTAGCTACTTTATAGCTTATTAGTGTATATCTTTAAATACTATTTTAGTATCTTGTTTGTTTATTTTATCTAGCTATTTATTTTAAGGTAAAAGCTAGTTAATAGCTTTTTTTTACACTTGATTTTACTAGAAATATATTCTAATACTTAGACGTAAATAGTTTGTTACAATTAGTAATAAACTCTTTAAGTATTTTATACTTTAACACTAGTGCCTTTATAACTTTATACTTATAGCCTTCTACTATAATAGCTTTTTTTATAAGCATAAACTTCGCTGTCTTAGTTAATTAATTAATAATTACTAAAATAGTATTATAAAGTTGAGCTAATCTTAGTTCTAACAACTTTAAGAGCTTTACTATAAAGTATATTATTATACTACTTTATAGCTTTATTTATAGCTATAAAAGTTATCATAAGCTATAAAGCTTATATTTCTTAAGCTTGTTTTAGTGATAAGCTAAATAGTTACTTAATATATTCTGTACCTTTGCTTATAAGCGTAGTGTTTTAAACACTTTAGCTAGTTACTTAACTATTTTTTTAATTACTGCATGTTTGTATTTTAAAAACTTATATAGTTTCTTAATAAAATTTAATCTTATATATAGAGGTCTATATATTTAATTTCTTCAAACTATATCTTAGTATTTTTCATTATCTTATAGCAGTTTATTAAAGCTATTTTTCTTAGGCTTAAACTGCTAGTTAGCTGCTTTCTACTACTACTGCTGTTTTAGTATTTCTACCTACTTAGCTACCTTAGCTACTTTAGCTACTTTTAGCTAGTTATAACATAGACTACTATCTAGTATTTTCTTAAATATAGTATTATATAGTTCTTTATAACTTTTCTTGCGTAAGTTAAATCTTCTGCTTAAAGTATCTACTACTTTATTAAGTGTTTTAGTGTAGTTTGTAATTTTAAAGTTAAACTTAGCTAATATTTTAGCCTATTAAACTTATTATTAGTCAAGTTTTTTTATTCATATAAACTCTGCTAAGTTCTAGTAATTAGTGAAAAAATTAATTTAGTATAGTAGTTTTAATAAATAAACTCTCTACTATTTAAAAGAATTAACTACTCCTAGTAGCTCTTTATTATAAACATTATAATTAAGTTCTACTGTAGAGAACTTTCTTAAATAGTAGAATATAGGTTTCTATTTTTTATCTTAGTACTGCTGTAATAATACAGCTCTAAGTATATAATTTAACGCGTTAGGTTTAACTTACATTTCTAGTATTAAGTTATATATTTTTAGTATTAGTGCTTTAAGAAATATCTTTTTAATTTGATTAAACGCTTTTTATTGTTTCTTTTTTAAAGTAAATCTTATTTTTTTCTTTATAATTTCTAAAAGAGGTGTAGTAATCTTTAAGTAATTCTTAAAAAATTTCTATTAGTAGTTAGCAAAGTTGAAAAAAAATTACACGTTCTTAACTATTTTAAGTGTTAGCTATTTCTGTATAGCTGCAGTTTTCTTAAAATTTATCTTTACTCCCTTTGTAGTTATAATAAAGCCTAGGAATTCTATCTCTTTAATAAAGAATTTGCACTTTCTTAGCTGCAAGAATAGCTTATAATCTTTAAGCTTTTTTAGCACTTTCTTAACATGCTCTACGTATTCTTTAAGCATTCCCCTAGGCTACACTAGTATATTATTTAAGTATGCTGTAACAAAGATTCTAAGGTATTTATAAAGTTGTTACAAGTAATAGAAAGGATTCTCTCTTTAACGTACAAGCGAGGGTTAAACCAGCCACGACATTAGAAGGTAGTAATCCGCGCGGGGTGCCGATCACGTAATTACCATCCCGCTAAGAGCGGCCATCTAAGATAACCGTGCATAAAGAGATAGCAGCACTATTACATACCTCCCTTGCAGAAGGGATGTACAGGATAGTAGGATAAAGGCAATAAGTATAAAAATATATTATATCTTATTATTACACTTATTGTAGTTAACTTAAATAGTTTATCTCTTACACAAATTGTTAAGTAGTTATTTTATTATTAGAATAAGTATTGTTTACCTTTAGATAACATTAATAACTCTTTTTTACCTAAAACTACTTCCTATAATACCTTATAGACTACTGCATATATTAGCCTCGCCTTAACATAAATAAAGTTTAAATAAGTGTAGACTAACCTTATGTAACACTTTAACTACCTAGGATTTTAGTAGACAATTTTACTAACAGGTTGCCTAATTAAGATTTATAATAGCATTTTAAAAAATTGCTTAAAATAATATAGCCTAGAGCCTACAACTCTCTGCGCTAAACTAACTAACATCTAGAAACAATAAAATACTTAACGCATTTAACTTTAATGCGAAAGATAATTGGAAAATACAAAAAATGAAGGATCTTAGGTAATAGGCTTATGTCTAGGCACAGCAAGTAGCTTTAATAATAAATATAATTAATTAGCTCTTGAATTAGCTAATAGCTACCTTAAACAAACAACTTATTGCTATAAAGAAACTTAAAATAGCACTACTTAAAAAGTATAAAGAAGAGCAAAAGAAACTATAAACGTTTCTTACCTACACTACCCTATACTACAAGTACAATAAAGTCCTTTCTAACTAAAAAAAAATCCTTATAGTAAGTATATACATAAAAGATAAAGCTTCTAACTAAATGCCACTTTATATAAATAACTACTTACTTAACACAAAATATAGAGAGATTAAGGCTAAAACGTAGGCCTTATTTATAAGTTAGATAGAGTTTAAACAGGAAATACAACACATTTTTAAAAAGTAGATGCTAAATACTAAGCTAATAAGAAAATTACTTGCTTAAAGTAGACTACATTAGTATTAGCATACATAGTAGAGTCTAAACAACCATAACTATAAATTAATTAAAATAATAAAGCACTTTAAACAGTATTTAAAGTAGGCTTAACAGAAAATATTAAAAATAGCCTTATACACTATGATAGGGTAGCTGCTTTTTACTTTTTTTAGAAACCCCATTTTGACTACAACAACAACCACCACCTTTAACACCTTAAAAATAAATACACTATGATAAGCCTAACACACTGTATGCGCTAGTTAAGCTAGCTACGCACATTAATAATAGGCTCTAGGAATAAAATAATAAATTTTTTTTTAACCTAGCTTAGCTAACACAAGAAGGCAACGCGGCAAGTACAACAGAGATAGCAATGCTATTATAACTAGCAGAGTATAAAAGAAAGCTAAAAAAAGAAATACCTAAAAAAGAAGGCATAATAGCCTCTTTAAGAAAGAATGCTAGAAGCGTTATAATAATAAGGTATATCTTTAATATAGTAAGGTTAGACACTTTGCTAAAGACTGCATGGAAGAACAAGTTAGATAGGTAGCTATTAAGATTAAAATAATTAAATAAAGAACGCTATACTTAATTTAAACAGAACTAGATAACAACATAAGCATTTTAGACCTCTATAAAAAGGCACGCGTAATAGACAGCTATAAAAATATACTATAACTAAGACTAAATAATAAAGTTTTTACTCTAAGCAAACTTAAGCTAATAGATTAGAAAGTTAAGGACAAAGTTATACTAAAATAATTAGCTAACAACTACTATTAGATATACAAAGCAATAATATACTACGCTAATAAGTATATAGTTTAAAAAAGAATAATAATTACTAGCAAAGACGCTAAGGAAGTTAGATATTAAGTAATACACTAATAACCTTACTTTAATAATTTAGAAGCTAAAGTTAAGGACTAAGAAGCTAAAGAAGTAGAAAGTACTAAAAAGTATTAAAAGTTATATTAGTACAACTACAAGCTTAATTACAAGTTCTATAAGAGAAATAAAAAGAAGTATAGAGTAGACTAAGACTAGTCCTGCTACCTAAACTTGTAGGCAGACAAATACCTAGCAAACAAGTGTTACTTTTATAAGCTTAAGAAATTAGAGATTTACTACTAACTTCTATAGACGAAATGCAAAGGTAGATATAATTACTATTAGTAGTAACTTAAAAATAGATAATAAGTAGATAACTACTACTATGTTACCTTATTATTAAACATTTATAAGGTAGTAGAATACCTAATTTACAAAGCTAAAAAACTAGAGCTAAGGAGATAAGCTTTAAGGCAAGAGATACTTTACTAAAACTTTTATTAAAGCTTCTTTTACAATAATAGTTACTTAATATACTACAGCACTAAGTATAGTATAGGCTACTTTATTAAAAAGAGAAAAAGTAAGTAGGCAAAAAACTAAGATGCTGCTAAGTATAGAGTTACACTAGTAAAAGTATACTGAAAACAACTCTAAAGAAAGTATAAGTTACTAATAGTTAGGTAAAGTAGTTGCTTATAACTATATTTATATATAGTTAGGACATGCAGGCGCTTATAAATAGTAGAGATACATAAATAATAATTTCTCTATAAGTAGTAGAAAAGCACAAGATACTGTACTAGATTAAGAGAGAACTAATTCTAATATTATTAGCTAAGAAGAAACCTATAAGATATAGAGACAGCATAATTAAGTTATAGACTAAATTAATAAAGCTATAGATAGCAGGCATAAAGTGCTAAATAAATATTAATATTATAAATCTAAGAAGATTAGATATATTAATTAGTTATAATTAGCTTAATGCTTATAACCCTGCTATTAACTAGGAAAAGAAAATAATAGTTAGAAGAGAACTTATATATAAAGTTGCTAAAGAACGTAGGGAGATATGCCTAATAAATTAAAGCTTAGCTTAAAAAAAAGATTTAGTAAAATCTTATAATATAAAGTAAAAGAATTAATATAAAAAGCTTTTAAAAGATAAAAGTTATTTAAATAAATTAAGTTAGAACTCCAAAAGAAGAACTCTTACTACTAAGAATACTAAGAAAGTATTATACTAATAAGATTAAAGAACACATTAAAGAGAATAAGGCTATAGAGCTAGCAGACTATAAAAATTAAAATTATAAAATTATTTTAAATAATAAAGCTAAACTAAGCTTAAGACTAATGTACTTAATATTACCTAAGCATAATGCTAAGCTAAGAGATTATATCTAAAAAAATATAAAAGAATATTTTTATAACTAAAATTAAGCTTAATAGCCTTACTTATATTATTTGTAAAGAAGCTTAATAGAAAGTAGTAACTATGTATTAACTTTAGAAGGTTAAATACTGTAACACAGAAGAACTAATATTCTTTACTACTAATAATAAAGCTTATAAATTAACTTTAAGAAGCTAAGTAGTTGACAAAATTTAACGTTTAAAAAAGATTTTACTAAATAAAAATTAAAGAAAGTTACAAGTAAATAACAGTGTTTAAGACAAATTATTAACTTTTTAAATATATAGTTATGCCTTTTAGATTAAAAAACGCATTGGCAAATTTTTAATTAGTTATTAATAACGTATTTTATAAATAATTTAAAATCTTTGTTACTACGTGCCTAGACAATGTACTAGTGTACTTTAGCAGAATGCTTAAAGAATATATTAAGCATGTTAAGAAAGTGCTAAAGAAGCTTAAGGATTATAAGCTATACTTATAGCTAAAGAAGTGCAAATTCTATGTTAAGAAGATAGAATTTCTAAGCTTTATAATATTTATAGAAGGAGTAAGAATAAATCTAAAGAAAATTATAGCTGTACAAGAATAGCTAATACTTAAAATAGTTAAAGACATGCAATCCTTCTTAGAATTTGCTAACTACTATTAGAAGTTTATTATAATTACTTAAAAATTACTACACCGCTTTTAAAAATTATAAAGAAAAAAATAAGATTAACTTAGAATAAAGAATAACAAAAGGTATTTAATAAAATTAAATAAATATTTTTTAGGGCGCTTATACTAGAGATGGATAACTTAAAATAAAAAATGTAAGTTAAGACTAATACGTTAAATTATGCACTTAGAGCTATAATATTACAGCAGTGCCTAAATAAGAAATAGAGACTAGTATTTTACTATTTTAGGAAGTTCTCTAAAGTAGAACTTAATTATAATATTTATAATAAAGAGCTACTAAGAGTAGTTAACGCCTTTAAATAGTAGGAAGTTTATTTATTAGGACTACTACCCTAGATTAAGGTTTTTACTAATTACTAGAACTTAGTAGAGTTTATAACAACAAAGAAGCTTAATTAATAATAAGTTTAATAAGCTAAGTTACTAGCTTAGTTTAACTTTAAAATAACACACCGCGCTAGAACGCTTAATAAAGTAGTAGATACTTTAAGTAGAAAATTTAACTTGAGCAAAAAAAGTTACAAGGAACTATATAATGCTATATTTAAAAAGATGCTAAATAGCAGTCTATATTATAACTAGCTAGAACTAGCTAAGGTAGCTAAGGTAGCTGTGCAGGTAGAAACACTTTAATAGTAGTAGTAGTAGTAGAATGCAACTAACTAGCAGTTTAAGCTTAAACAAAATAGCTTTAATAAACTGTTACAAAATAAGCATGAGTACTAAGATATAATTTAAAAAGATTAAATATATATACCTCTACACATAAGATGAAGTCTTATTAGAAAACTATATAAGTCTCTAGAATATAGACATGCAGTAATTAAAAAAATAGTTAAATAACTAGCTAAGGTGTTTAAAATACTACGCTTATAAGCAAAAGTATAAAATATCTTAAGTAACTATTTAGCTTATTACTAAAATAAGCCTAAGAGACATAAGCTTTACAGCTTATTACAACTTTTATAGCTACTAATAAGACTATAAAGTAGCATTAGGTGACTTTATAGTAAAGCTTTTAAAATTGTAAAAACCAAGATCTAGCTAACTTTGCAACACTATCCTAATAATTATATACTAATATACTAAATAAGCAAAGTTTATGCCTATAAAAGGGACTATTACAGTAGATAACTACGTGTACAAGGTCTTAAAAGCACTAATATTAGAGCATAAGATACTTAAAGAGTTTATTACTAATTACAATAAACTATTTACCTCTAAATACTAGAGCATATTCCTAGCAAAGTAAAGTGTAAAGAAGAAGCTATTATCTAGCTTTTACTCTAAGACTAACGGCTAGACAGAAAAAATAAACTGGACATTAGAATAGTATTTAACAATTTACGCTAATAAGCTATAAGACAACTAAGTTAAACTTTTACTAATAGCATAATTAGCCTACAATAGCATAAAATTTGTAACTACAAAGTACTTACTACACTACGCGAACTATAAATATAAGCTAGTTGCTTATTAGGATCTAAAAGACATTAAAAGTATTGCAGTAAGCGCAGATAATAAAGCCTACTTAATGTAAGAGCTACACAAAGAATTAGGGAATATAGCTTATAAAAACTTTATAATAGCTAAGGTAGCTAATAAGTAAAGAATTAAGAGACTAACTTTTAAAAAAGGGAACAAAGTTTTTCTATTATAATAAAAGTTAAAAACTAAGTAACTAAGCAAAAAACTAAATAACTTCTAAGTAAGACTATTTAAAGTTCTAAAAGAAATAGGCATAGTAAATTACAAACTCTAATAGCTACTAGGCATACGCGTTTACTTAGTCTTTTATAAGAAACTCTTAGAACTAGCACCTCTAAATACTAAGCTAGCAATAAATATAGAGCTTAAAGATAACAAGTATAAAGTTAAAGAAATGACAGACTTACAGAAAAATAGTTATTAGTAGAAATACTTAGTTAAGTAGTAAGGATAGCTAAAAATCTAAAACACTTAAGAATTAAAAGAAAATTTAACAAAATGCAAGTTACTAGTACATAAGTACTATTAAAGATACTTAAAGAAAAAAGGACTAAGTCTTTAAAAAAAAGTAATTAGAAAAAGAATTATAAGAAATATTAGCATATAACTAGCCTAAGTTAGTTAACAGCCTAGGCAGTGATAGTTTAGTTATTAAAAAGTCTATACTAAGGGCAGAGTTCTCCTTAGCTTACTCTTATGTATAATTTTAAAGATTTAGAATTATAAGATCTTAATTAACAAATAATTGCTCTTGCGATTTAGTTTCTAGAAGCTCTAGCTTACTTTATGCTAACTAAGCCTCTAAACGCGTAACTTTAAGACGCTTCTTATATTTTTTACGCTGAACTTTCTTTTATTCTTTTTTAAAAACAAAAAGACTATACTCTACCTTTATAAAAGTATAATTAGCGTAATAGCTAGTTGTAGTATTTACAAAATAGTAAAAGTTCTTTTTTTTACAGCGCTTACAGCAAAACATGATTTTAAGACCTTATTTTTTATATAATTAGCGTAAGTATAGCGTTTAGTAGCTAAGTTCTGTAGATAGTTGCGACAAAATAATTAGACCTTAGGCATAGTTAGGAAGGCGTAAAAGAAAATAAGCGTATAATATAATAGGTATACTAAGAGTTTATATATAGCTAGCAATTTAACACGCAGCGTAGGAAATCAATATTCTAAAGTATTCAAATAATACGCCTAAGAAAGGAGATAATGTTATGAGTAACAGGAAGGATTCCCTCCTTAACGTACAAGCATGGGTTAAAGGTTAACAAGCTACAACGTTAAAAGGTAGTATTCCGCGCGGGGCGCTAATTACGTAATTACTATCCTACTAAGAGCAGCTATTCAGAATAACTGTGCATAAAGAGATAGCAGCACTATTATATACCTCCCTTACAGAAGGGATGTACAGGATAGTAGGATAAAGGCACTAGGTATAAAAATGTGTTAGATCTTATTATTACACTTATTATAGTTAACTTAAATAGTTTATCTCTTACACAGATTGTTACCTAGTTATTCTATTATTAGAATTAGTATCGTTTACCTTCAGTTAACATTGATAACTCTTTTCTATTTAAAACTACTCCCTATAATACCTCACGGACTACCGCATACAACAGCCTCGCCCTAACACGGATCGAGTCTAGACAAGTGTAGACTAACCCCGTGTAACAAAAGTGCGTTGCTAATTACTAATTAAAAGGTTGCTAGTGCGTTTGTTAATCTAAAAGGCAAGACTATATATTTAAATAGTCTATACTTTGTCTTAAACACTGTCATCTACTTTTAACCTTCTTTACTCCTAATTTAGTGAAATTCTTCCTAAACGTTAAATTTATATACTACTTAGCTCCCTAGAGTTAATCTATAAGCTCTATTATTAGTAGTAAAGGATATTAGTTCTTCTGCGTTACGCTGTTTAACCTTCTAAAGTTAATACATAGTTGCTACTTCCTATTAAGCTTTTTTACAAATAAGATAAGTAAAGCTATTAGGCCTAATCTTGGTTAGATAAATTCTTTCTTTAGATTCTTCTAGATGTAGTCCCTTAGCTTAGCAGTGTGCTTAGGCAATATTAAGTATATTAGTCCTAGGCTTAGCTTAGCTTTATTATTTAAAACAATTTTGTAATTCTAATCTTAATATTCTGCTTGCTCTATAGCCTTGTTTTTCTTAAAATGTTCCCTAAACTTGTTAGTATAATACTCTTTTAGTATTCTTAGTAGTAAAGATTTTTCCTTTATAGTTGTAACTTACTTTATCTAAATAACTTTTATCTTTTAAAAGTTTTTTATAAAAATTATGTTAATTTTAAACAGCAAGATCTTGCTAAATTTTTTATTTTTAGTTAAGCTTTAATTTGTTAGGCCTATCTCTTTACGTACTCTAGCAACTTTGTTGTTGTAGTTAAAATGGGGTTTCTAAAAAAAGTGAAAAGCAGCTACCCTCTACTAATCAGTCGCAAAAGTCAAAAAAAAGATTATGTATAGTTAACAAGATTTGAACGGTGGGTGGATAAGGTCTACGCGCTAAGCGCTTAGAGCAGAAAAGCTTAAACCACTAAGCAAAAATTAGGGTTGAAAAAATTTGCTGAAGGTACTAAAAAACGACACTAATTAAAACGTGTTTAACAGTAATTGCTAGCCTATAGCTAGCAACAAGATTGCGATAAAGATAGAGGAGAAGGGTAAGGACATATACGTTACTGCAGTAGGAGCCTGCAATACTTCTTTATAAAAGCTTCTTACCTACTACTTCTTACCTTTAGAGTTTTTTACACTATATAGTACTGCATATAAACAACTTGCATACAAACAATACAATACTTAAACTATTTTTCTCTCCTTTTAACACAAAGACTAATAGCTTACATTAAGTAAAGTTAGACCTTACTAATTTACTATACTAGAAGCTATAGTAGTAGATTATAAAACTAGCGTTTACTATTGTTAAGCAGCCACCTTTGTTAGTTAAAAAGGAGCTAGTAGCGATAGTTTCTGTAGTAGTTAAGTTAGTGTAGAAGTTAGAATGTAACTATAGTTAAGACATCTTTAATGCGTTTAGTATTATAAATATTGAAGTTATAACAAAGACTGTAAAAGGCTAGTTTAGCTAGTACACTATATACACTGCGCATGTTAATAGTCTAAGTGTAGTAAAAGTATATTACTTTAGTAATCTTCTTCTGCGTAAATACAACCTTAGTAAAGAGACTTAAGAGTAGCTTTACAAAAAGCAAAAGCGTGTTAAAATAGCTATTAAGCAGCTAAGATAAACTAACAAGTAAGAAAATTTTGTAAGTTGCCTTTAGAGATAAGAGAGCTGTGCATAGATAGTAATGCTGTTATTGTTTATTTACATCTAAGAATAGGCACTAAACGCCGCAACCGCAACACTGCTAGGATAGTAACAGGACAACAGAAGTTGCGGTTAGCGGTAAATAGTTAGCGGTAAATAGTTATTAGTCAAGAGGGTTAGTTGGAGAGATATCGCGCATCTTTGTTTCCGTCCGAACATGCTGGAGCGACACACCAATTGCGTGCCAGCAATGCCGAACAAGGGGGCATGAGCCCGGATACCTGTTGTTAGCAATAAATCTCTTTTTACCAAAAAGATGTCTACAAAATGTGTGGTCACATCAAAAGGTTGTCTCAAAAGGCCGAAGCCACTAGCAACTTTATACATAGGTTCTCTTTTAAGTATTTTTGTTTTTTGCTAGTTAATAGCAGGGTTATAAGCATCTAGCTAGTTATAACTAATTAACATATCTAGTCGTTTTAGATTTATAATGTTAATATTTATCTAGTACTTTATGCCTACTATTTATAGCTTTGTTAATTTAGTTTCTATCTGTAATATACTGCCTTTATATTTTATAAGTTTCTTATTAGCTAGTATTATTTAGTTACTTTTTTCTTAACTTAGTATAGTATATTATATTTTTTTACTACTTGTAGGAAGATTATTATTTATGTAGCCCTGCTGTCTTTAAGCGCCTGCATGTCCTAACCTTATATAAATATAGTTATAAGTAACTACTTTACCTAACTATTAGTATTTTATACTTTTCTTAGAGTTATTTTAAGTATACTCTTACTAGTGTAACCTTGTTTTTGGCAGTATCCTAGTTTTTTGCCTACTTACTCTTCCTTTTTTTTAGGAAAGTAGCTTACACTATACTTAGTGCTATAGTATATTAAGCAACTATTATTATAACAGAAGCTTTAATAGAAGTTTTAGTAAAGTTTCTCTCGCCTTAATGCTTATCTTTTTAGCTTTAGCTTTTTTAGTTTATAAATTAGGCAGTCTGCTGTCTTATAGATATTTAGTAATAGAGTAGTATAGTAATAGTTGTTTACTTATTATACCTTTTTAAGTTGCTATTAATAAAATTTAAATTTATTACTGCATTGCGTTTATAAGAGTTAGTAGTAAATCTCTACTTTTCTAAGTTTATAGAGGTAACACTTATTTACTAGGCATTTGTCTGCCTACAAGTTTAGGTAGTAGCACTAGTTTTAGTCTGCTCTGCACTCTTCTTTATTCTTTTTATAAAACTTGTAATTAAGCTTAAAGTTATACTAACATAACTCTTTGTGCTCTTTAGTACTTTTTGCTTTCTAAGCTTCTTAGTTCTTAACCTTAGCTACTAGATTATTAAAGTAGGACTGTTAGTATATTACTTAGTAACTAACTTTTCTAGTTTTCTTGCTAGTAATTATAATTCTTTCTTAAACTATATATTTATTAGCGTAGTGCGTGGTTGCTTTGTATACCTAACATTAGTTATTAGCTAATTCTTTTAGCATAACTTTGTTTTTAACTTTTTAATATATTAGCCTAAATTCACTTAGAGTAAGAACTTAATTGTTTAGTTTTAGTTATAGTATAATCTTGTAGCTGTTTATTAAGTATGCCTTCTTATAAAAGTCTAAGTTACTTAAGTTATTATTAAGTTCTGTTTAAACTAGGTATAGCGTTCCTTATCTAATTATTCTAATTTTAACAGCTACCTGTTTAACTTATTCTTTTTTATAGTTTTAAGCAAAGTGTTTAACTTTACTATATTAAAAACATGCTTTATTATTATAACGCCTCTAGCGTTCTTTCTTGAAAAGGCTATTCTGCCTTCTTCTTTAAGTATTTTTGTTTTTAGCCTTTTCTTACACCTTGGTAGTTATAATAGTATTATTATATTTATTATACCTGCTGCATCGCTTCTTTATATTAGCTAAGCTAAGTTAAAAGTATTTCTTCTAATTGTGTTGCTTTTAAAGCATGTTATTAATGCGTGTAGGTAGCTTAGCTAGCGTATATAGTGTGTTAGGCTTATTATAGTATATAAGGCCGTCTTTAACATTTTTTTCTAAGCCTGCTTTAAATACTATTTAAAGTGCCTTATTATTTTAATTAATTTATATTTATAGTTACTTGAATTTCGCTATGTATGCTAATACTAACGTAGTCTACTTTAGGCAAGTAATTTTCTTTTTAGCGTAGTTGTAGTGTTTACTTTTTTAAAAATGCATTTTATTTTATTTTTAAACTCTGTACAACTTGCAAACAAGGCCTGCATCTTAGCTTAAATCTCTTTATATTCTATATTAAGTAAGTAGTTATATATTTAAGGTTATATTTATTTTGAGGCTTTGTTTTTTATATACATGCTTGTTATAAGAATTTTTTCTTAATTAGTAAAGACTTTATTATACTTCGAGTATATGTTAGTATAATTAAAAAATATTTATAATTTCTTCTACTTCTTTTTATACTTTTTAAGTAGTGCTATTTTAAGTTTTCTTATAGCAATAGGTTATTAGTTTAAAGTAGCTATTAGCTAACTTAAAAGCTATGTAATTATATTTATTATAAATGCTACTTGCTATGCCTAGATATAGGCCTATTACTTAAGATTTTTAATTTCTTAGGCACTAAGTTTATCTTTAGTATTAGAGTTAGATGCGTTAAGCATCTTATTATTCTTTAATATTAGTTAAATTAGTGTAGAAAGTCCTAGACCCTAAGCTATATTGTTTTAAGCAATTCTTTAGAATAGTTTTATAAATTTTAATGAGGTAACCTGTTAGTTAAATTGTTTACTAAAATTTCTAGTAGTTAAAGTGTTACACTAAGTTAGTCTATACTTATCTAAAGTTAGTCTATATAAAGGCTAGGCTAATATATAAACTAGTTTGTAAGGTATTATAGAAGTAATTTTAAGTAGAAAAAAGTTATTAATGTTAACTAAAAGTAAACAATACTAATTTTATAAAAAATAAAATAACTAGTTAACAATCTATGTAAGAGGTAAACTATTTAAGTTAGCTACAACAAGTATAATAATAAGATTTAATACATTCTTATACTTATTGCCTTTGTCCTGCTATTTGGTACATCTCTTTTAAGAGGGAGGTATGTAATAGCGCTGCTATCCCTTTATGCATAGCCATCCTAGATGGCTAGCATTGGCGGGATAGCAATAACGTGATCGGCGCCCCGCGCGGATCATTGCCTTCTGACGTAGCGGCTGGTTGTCCTTCAACCGTCGTTCGTACGTCAAGGAGAGAATCCTACCTGTTACTTGTAACATAAATGCTATAGTATAATTAAGGAAGTCTTAGGTGCGCACAAGTAATAAAGATCTATAGGATTAAGAATTAGAATACCTAGAACAATAAGCTATTAAAGCTTTAGTCTACTTAGCGTAGAACGTTAAGTGTACTAGCAGGAAGCTATTAGAACGTAATTACTACACAATAGCTTACACCTTAGAAGTAATATTACAACAACTAAAAGAAAGATTACTATAACCTTTCTATAAAATTATATAAAATTTGTTTAGTTTCCTACTTAGTTAACAACTTAAGGAATAAGCACTGATTATTGAAGGAGACTACTTAGACACGCTATATAATTATAATATCTAGTTAAAGACACTTAATAATATTTTGCTTATAATTAAAGGCTTTACTGTAAAAAATAAAAGGAAATACAAGTAAAAGATTATGAAAATTTATGAGAATAACAATACTGCTACACTGCCTTAAAGAGAGCAATCAAAATATAAGAAATAGGCAATAAAGAAAGAAATTACAATTAAGACACTACTGCTATACACTTATAAGCCTAATAGCTTAGTAGAGAGAGCTAGCTTAGAGCTAATTATAAAAGCTATTAAGATGTATACAAGTGCAAATCTACTAGCTAAGCTCTAGCTAGTAATTATAAATGCAGTAGCTTTCTTATATAAAATAAGCTTTCCTAAAACTAATAGCAATCAAACTCCTAACTAAGTGCTTAAAGAATAGTTTAGAAAATACTTCTAATACTATTAACTACTTGTAATTAAATATTACACTACTCATTTATGCCTAGACTAGAGTGGAATTTACGCGTACGGCTGCTGAGCCTATCTATTTAATAGAGAGAGGGCAGCAAGACATAAAGATAAACAATCGAAGGTCAATTCTGAAGGCTATGTTAGTTATTAAGTTAGTTATTTAGCCTTTAATATATACTATATATAAAAACTGTCCTTTAATGAAGTAATTACTACTTACAATATAACCTTTAATAAATAGTTGTTTTACAAAGAAGGTTATAAGAAAAAGCTACTAAGAAGTAAAGTAATTAAAACTATAGAATTTTATTATAATAGTAAGCTATTTAGTCTAAAAAACTACTTAGAAGTCCTCCTAGCCTTTTAAAGTAAAGTAAATTAAGAAATATAAGTAACTATTAAAAACTATAGAAGTAATCTATCTACTATCTTAAGCAGTAAAGAAGGCCTACCTACTAAGTATAAGAGTAAATTGAAAAAGACTAAGCAAAAAAGGTATAAGGCTAGTACACTATTAAAAATTTGCTCAGATTAGTACTATGATACTAGTCTTGCTACTCTAAAACTAACTTTTAAACTAGAGACTCTAGGGGGCGCTAACGCAATTAATTATAGAGAATTTAATAGTTAAATAGTAGTGCGCTTGCTTAGAGAAGTTAACTTTTTCATAAGCAAAGGTAAAGAGCCTTTTTTATATAAGCCTAATAACTTATTACTAGTCTAATACTTTATAATTGAAAACCTTAACACGCCAGCTAATTAAAATATAACTCTTGCTTAAAGTAAGTAAATTGTAGACTACAAATAATTTTATAGTTTAGATCTTAAGTTTTAGATAGCAGACAAGGTAAGAAGTTATAAGCTTAACTTCTACTTACTAAACGTAGTGCTAGATTTGCTAGCAAAAGCCTAGATTAGCTTATAAATTGTTATTTTCTACTACGCAAGCTAGGTAGTAGGTGTAAGCATAAAAACGTAACTTAAGATTTTATTAATTAATTAGATATTAATGTTTAAGTAGTGTTAACAAGTATATTATAAATTATGAGAATTTACTATAAATCAATCTTTGTAATACTTACTTATTAAGTTTATAAGTAACTTAAAAAAACTAGGCAAGCTACAAAACTTTAATTATATAGTTATAGTAGTCTTGCTTACTAAGTATCCACTAGATATATATCTATTTTAACTTGATTATTATAATTTACTTAAACTTCTAAAGTTATTAAAGCAATTACTTCATTATTTTATAAAGGCCTTGTTAAAAAATGCTTGTAAAAAAACTGATTAGCTCAGTAAAAATTAGACTTAGACTAAGATATTAAAAGAAAAAGAAGAAAATTACTTAATACTTATAAAGTAAGTTTAAACTTAAAATTTTAATTAAATTAGCTTTTTTTTAAATGCAAGGCGCAGATTGTTGTAAAAAGTAATTTTTAGAAAAAAAAATTAATTAATTTAACATATACTGTTACGTTAGCAACTAAGTTCTTTAAAGCAGCAATAGCTATTACTACTAAAAACAATCTATAAATTAAGTAATATATTGTTATAGAAGCAATTCTCAATGCGTTAATTATAGTAGATAACTTAGTAATTTATAAAACACTAGATAGCTTTAAGACGCCTAGAAAGTGTATATAGCTTAACTACACACTTTATAAATTACAAGACTTACTACTACTATAGTATAAGGAGTTCTTAGAATTACTAAAAGAGATTAAATTAATTACTTTACTAGAAAAGCCCTAACTATTCTTTAATTAAGAAAGAAGAATTCTTGATTGATTATATATAGATAGTATTCTACTAGTCTTTACAAAAAATCATAAGTTCAGAGTATTAGATCTTTAGTGAAAGATTATAAACAAGTAGAAAATAAAAAAAAATTAGTTAAATAGTTCTTTAGTATTCAGGTAATCAGAGATTAAAAAAAGTAAATAATTACGCTTATATATTATATATATATTAATAAAATTATAAAACAGTTAAACTTAAAAAAAGGTAGCTTCTGAAAGATTTTACTGCTGTTAGAGAAGCTAAATAAGAATACTAGCAAAGCAACTAAGCAATACATTAAAGCTTACTATAAAAACAGTTAAATAAGTAATATATGTACCTATTATGCCATAACTAAATGTTACTTACTTAGTTTGAAAGCTTTTACACTTTCTTCTAGACTTTACTAATTAATATATTTAAGCTGTTAAATAGGTAATTATATACCTCTATTAGATAAGATAAGACGTGATCTAATATAGAAACTATAATAGCTTAAACTTAATAATTGTAGGCAATACTAGCTTTGTAAATAATAAGAACACTTGTTAATTATTTTATAGATATATAGCTATTCTATATAGTAGTCTAATATTCTAGACGGCAGCTTAGTAGACTATAGTAACTACGTTAACTACTAAGGCTAAGCTACTTACTCTTAAGCAAACTACATAGAAGGCTATAGCCTTTAAACACTTTTTTTATTAGCTGTCTCTAAATTTAGAAAAAGCTTTAATAATCTACTATAATAATATATAAAGAATAAGGCTTATAGTTAAAAAACAAATAAGTAAATTAGAACTTATTTAAGATTTATAGATATATAAAATATTTAGCTATTGTATTAGTTTACTATGACATTATTTTAAGTTAAATACCTAAAAATAGCAATTATGCTAGCTAATAAACTAACTAAGTTTCTTACTTGATAAGAATTTAAGAAGTTTAAGTAGCTACTTAATCTTTAGTAAGTTGAGTACTTAATTTAGGGTAATAATAGTTAATAAGTAAAAAACTTATATTGAGTAGCAATTCTTATAAATTAGGCTAAGTCTCCTCTTAATTATCTAAAAAGAGCAGAAGATTAATATGCTAAACTAACTAAAAATTAAAACCTAGAACTAAGAATAAGCTTACTAGGAAGTATTAAAACTATTATACTTACTAAACTTTATTAGTAAGTATTACTTAGCTTTTTAAGCCTTAGTAAACTTAAGCGCATTAATAGCTATTTTAGCTTAGATAGCTAGAGTTTATAGGCAAGCAGCATAAAGGCAAGAAATAATTTATTACTTTTATATATAATTTTATAAGATATTTATTAGCTTACTCTTATATACTTATGCCTATAAAGCTAAGTTGTATAGCAATTAGGACAACAATTAGCAGCGCAACAATATAAAGTAAAAAAAGTAGTATTTAATAAGCATGCTGTTCTTAAAGTATTAATTAACATAAAGAATACTACTTTGAATATTATAGCTAGAGTTGTTGTTGCCGTAGCTATTATAAATTTTAAGCTAGCTATTAAGTAAGCTATACTATAAGTTAACTAGAATTTCATATAGTACTTTAAGGCTTATATCTTTGATTAAAAGCGCTAACTGGAGTAGAAGCAGAGAGTAAAAGCTAAGTAGCAAAACTATAAAATAACATCTTTTAAGCATAGCAATTTATAACTCAACGCTTTTGCGTAGAAAGCTTTCTAGTAAACGTTATGCTACTATTGATCTTTTTATAGTAAGTAATAATGTTTTTAAGCAGCTTATACTTACTAACTTAGTAGTTATTATTATTTTTCTCTTAGAAACTAATTAGGAGTCTAAGTAAGAAGCTTAAATAATAAAAGACTTACTTTTTTATTTTTATATATAGCTATAAAATAATTAGTAAAATTATTATTAATAGTGTAGTATATATGAAATAAGCAACTGCTATAGTAAGTGTGACTCTAACTACTAGTCTAAACTTAGTTAGAGCAGTGCTTAACATATAAACCATTAAACATTTTCTTTATACAGCACTTATAAGAAAGAATATAAAAATATAATAAATTAGTAGTAATTTTTTCAAGGCTGATAAGCAACTTCTTTTATGGAAAGAAAGGCGTGTTGCGCCTTATAAATAGCTTTATAAGTATATATAGGCTATTACTATTATTATGTTACTTTTCTCTAGATATTGTTTAAGCGGTAATCTACTTCAACTTTTTAATAAGTTATTTAATAGTCTAACTTTTACGCTAGCTTAATCTCTTAGTCAGGTTCTTTTTTTAATATAAAATAAAATAAGGACTTAATAATAAACTTAATTAAATAAGTAAGCAGATTAAATTTTAAGTAAGTCTAGTAGAAGTCTTGCAGTGCGCGTATAGATTAAAAAGTAAAGGTAATAAACTCTCATTATCTAAAAAATTAGCTACTAACAGAATTTTATTATTAAATAGGCTTTAACATGCGTAGTACTTATACTTAGCAGTATTTTTATATTACTAGCAAACGCTTTCTAAGCGATACTTACGCTTATTCCCATTAAAAGTAAGCTACACTAGTGTTAAACGGGGTGGGTCTACACTTATCTAGACTTAGTCCGTGTTATGGCGAGGCTAATGTATGCGGTAGTCCGTGAGGTATGGTAGGAGTAATTTTAAGTAGAAAAGAGTTATTAATATTAACTAATAGGTTAGCAATACCAATTCTATAAAAAATAAAATAACTAGTTAACAATCTGCGTAAGAAATAAACTATATAAGTTAACTCCAACCAGTGTAATAATAAGATTTAATATATTTTTATACATATTACCTTTGTCCTATGCTATTACTACTATCTCTTAGGTACTGCCTTCTGTAAGATAGTTGTGATAGCAGCTATTCTTTGTCTTTATAACATCTCTCCCTTAGTAAGATAGTCCTTCATAGCAAGATAGTTATTACGTAATTAGCGCCCTGCGCGGATTATTGCTTTCTAGCGTAGTAGCTAGTTAACTTTTAACCTTCGCCTATACGTTAAAGAAAGAATCCTTCCTATTACTTATAACATTATCCCCCCTCTTAGGCGTATTATCCTAATACTCTAGATTATTATTTTCCTGTGCTACGTGTTAAATTGCTAGCTATATATAAAGTCTTAGTATACCTATTATGTTATACGCTTGTTTCTCTCTACGCCTTTCTAAATATGCCTAAAGTCTAATTATCTTATTGCAACTATTTGCAGAACTTAACTGCTAAGTGCTATACTTACGCTAATTATATAAGAGAATAGAGTCTTAAAATAACGTTTTGCTGTAAGCGGTAAAAAAGAAAAACTTTTACTATTTTCTAGACACTGTAGCTAGCTGTTACGCTAGTTGTATTTCTATAAAAGCAAAGCGTAGTTTGTTTATTTCTAAAAGAAGTAGAAGAAAGTTTAAGCTAATAAGTATAAGAAGAAGTTAAAGATTACGCGTGTAAAGAAGCGTTAAGCTCTTGCAGTAATACAGACTGCTTATCTTTACTATAAGCTTCTAGAGGTTAAGGCGCAAAAGTTTTTATATGCTAATTAAAATTTTGCAATTTTAAATCTTTAGAATTATGCAAAGAAGTAAGCTAAGAGAAACTCTACCTTTAGTATTAAATTTCTAATAACTAAACTATCGCTACCTAGACTATTAACTAACTTAGGCTAGTTACAGGCTAACGCTTTTTTTAGTTCCTTTTTTAATTACTTCCTTTTTTATAAGTATTTAATTATTTTTTCCTTAAGTATTTTTAATAGTACTTAAGTACTTTAACTTGCAGTTTAATATTTTTTCTTTAGAATTTAAGTATTTTAGCTTTTTAGCTATTCTTGCTACTTAATTAAGTATTTCTACAAATAACTAATTTTCTGCAAGTCTTTAAGTTGCTTAACCTTGTACTTATTGTTTTTAAGCTTTATGTTAGTAGCTAGCTTAGCATCTAGAGGTGCTTTTTCTAAAAGTTTTTTATAAAAAACAGAGTAGACATATATACTTAGTAGCAATTAAAGTGTATAGTTTACGTTGCCTATTTCTTTTAGGATTTTAAATAGTTTTTCTTAGAAGTTATTTAGTTTTCTACTTAGTTACTTAGTTTTTAAGTTTTATTATAACAAGAAAACTTTATTTTTTTTTCTTAAAAGTTAGTTCTATAATTTTTTGCTCATTAGCCGCCTTAGCTATTATAAAGTTTTTATAAGCTATATTTTTACTTAATTGTTTGTGTAGCTCTTGCATTAGGCAAGCTTTGTTATCTGCGCCTACTGCAATACTCTTAATGTTCTTTAGATTCTAATAAGCAGCTAGCTTATATCTGTAGTTAGCATAGTGTATTAAGTACTTTATAGTTGCTAACTTTATACTATGATAAGCTAATTGTGCTATCGATAAGAATTTAACTTAGTTATTATACAGCTTATTAGCGTATATCTTTAAATACTGTTCTAGTTTCTAGTTTTTCTATTCTTTCTAGCTATCTATTTTAGGGTAAAAGCTAGTTAATTTCTTCTTTTTTATACCTAATCTTGCTCAGAATATATTCTAACACTTAGACATAAATAGTTTGTTTTAGTTAGTAATAAACTCTTTTAGTATTTTATGCTTTAATACTAGTGCTTTTGTAACTTTATACGCCTAGCTTTCTACTATAACAGCCTCTTTTACAGGCACAAACCTTACCGCCTTAGTTATTTAATTAGTAATTACTAAAATATTGTTCTAAAGTTAAGCTAATACAAAATATTATAATTTTAGAAGCTTTACTATAAAGTCTATTATAATAGTACTTTATAGTTTTGTTAGTCGCTATAAAGATTGTTATAGGCTGTAAAGCTTATATATTTTAAGCTTATTTTAGTAACACGCTAAATAGTTGCTTAACTTATTTTATACTTTTTCTTGTAAGCGTAGTATTGCAAACACTTTAGCTAGTTGCCTAACTATTTTTTAATTGCTATATATTTATATTCTAAAGACTTATATAGTTTCTTAGTAAGACTTAACTTTATGTGTAGAAGTATATATATTTAATTTCTTTAAACTATATCTTAGTACTTTTGTTTATCTTATAGTAGTTTATTAAAGCTGTCTTCTTTAGGCTTAAACTGCTAGTTAGCTGCTCTTTACTGCTACTGCTGTTGTAGTATTTCTATCTGCTTAACTACCTTAGCTACTCTAGCTAGTTCTAACTAGTTATAACATACACTGCTATCTAGTATTTTGCTAAATATAGCGTTATGTAGTTTCTTATAACTTTTTTTATATAAGTAAAATCTCCTGCTTAGAGCATTTGCTACTTTATTAAGTATTCTAGCACAGAGTTTTATCTTAACCTTAAACTAAGCTATTATCTTAGCTTATTAAACTTATTATTAGTTTAGTTTTCTTGTTGTTATAAACTCTACTAAGTTCTAGTAATTAGTAATAACTTTAATTTTGTATAGTAGTCCTAATTAATAAACTTTCTACTATTTAACGAAATTAACTACTTCTAGTAACTTTCTATTATAAATGTTATAGTTAAGTTCTGCTTTAAAGAACTTTTGTAAATAGTAAAACACTAGTTTTTATTTCTTATCTAGGCACTACTATAACAACACAGCTCTAAGTGCATAATTTAACATATTAGTCTTAACTTACATTTTCTATATTAAGTTATAAATCTTTAGTACAAGTGCTTTAAAGAATATCTTTTTTATTAAGTTAAATACTTTTTATTAATTTTTATTCAAAGTAAATCTTATTTACTTTTTTATAATATTTAAGAGAGGTGTAGTAATCTTTAAGTAATTCCTAATAAACTTTAAGTAGTAGTTAGTAAGTTCTAAAAATGATTGCACATCCTTTACTATATCTAGGTGTTAGCTATTCCTGTATAGCTATAATCTTTTTTAGATTTATTATTACTTTACCTATAAATATTATAAAGCTTAAGAATTCTGTCTTCTTAATATAAAATTTGCACTTCTTTAGCTGCAGGTACAGCTTGTAATCTTTAAGCTTTTTGAGCACTTTCTTAACATGCTTAATATATTCTTTAAGCGTTCTACTAGAGTACACTAATATATTATCTAAGTATACTGTAATAAAGATTTTAAGGTATTTATAAAGTGCGTTGTTAATAAGTAATTTAAAGGTTGCTAGTTTGTTTATTCATTTAAAATGTATAACTATCTATTTTAGTAGCTTATATTTTGTTTTAAACGCTGTTATTTACTTATAACTTTCTTAAATCCTAATTTAGTAAAATCTTTTTTAAACGTTAAGTTTTATAAACTACTTAGCTCTCTAGAGTTAATTTATAAGCTTTATTATTAGTAGTAAGAAATATTAGTTCTTCTACGTTACGCTATTTAACTACTTAAAGTTAATATATAGTTCCTACTTTTTGTTAAGCTTTTTTACAAACAAGATAATTAAGGCTATTAAGCTTAATTTTAGTTAGAAAAATCCCTTTTTTAGATTCTTCTAGATATAATCCCTCAGCTTAGCATTGTGCTTAGGTAATAATAGGTACATTAGTTCTCGTCTTAGCTTAGCTCTATTACTTAGAATAATCTTATAATTTTAATTTTAATAGTCTGCTAGCTTTGTAGCTTTGTTTTCCTTAAAGAGTTCCCTAAACTTGCTAGTATAATACTCTCTTAGTATTCTTAGTAGTAAGAGTTCTTTCTTTATAGTTACAACTTACCTTTTCTATATAACTTTTATCTTTTAAAAGTTCTTTGCATAGACTCTTTTAATTTTATATAGCAAGATTTTACTAAATTTCTTATTTTAAGTTAAGCTTTAATTTATTAGGCGTATTTCTTTGCGTACTTTAGTAACCTTATACACAAGTTCTTTTTTAAGTATTATTTTTCTTTACTAATTCATATTAGAGTTATGTGCATTTAGCTATATATAACTAATTAATATGTCTAGTTCTCCTAAATCTGTTATGTTAAGATTTATCTAGCACTCTATGCCTGCTATTTATAGCTTTGTCGCTTTAGTCTCTAACTGTATTATGCCGTCTTTATATCTTATAGGTTACTCGTCGGCTAGTACTATTAGGATTAGTTCTTTCTTATCTTAGTATAGTATGTCGTATTTCTTTACTACTTATAAGAAAATTATTGTTTGCGTAGCTCTGCTATCTATAAGCGCCTACATGTTCTTACTATATATAGATACAGTTGTAAGCAGCTGCTTTACTTAACTATTAGTATTCTAAACTTTCCTTAAAGTTGTTTTCAGTATATCCTTACTAGTATAACTTTGTCCTTAGCAGCATTTTAGTTTTTTGCCTACTTACCTTTTCTTTTTCTAAGAAAGTATATTGTACTCTACCTAGTGCTATAGTATATTAAGTAACTATTATTGTAATAGAAGCTCTAATAAAGGTTTTAATAGGGTCTTTCTTATCTTAAGGCTTATTTTCTTAGCTTCAGCTTCTTTACTTTGTAAATTAAGCAGTCCGCTGCCTTATAGATGTTTAACAATAAGGTAACATACTAGTAGTTGTCTACTTATTGTGCCTTTTTAAGTTGCTATTAATAGAAGTCACATCTATCCCTGCTTTGCGTTTATAAAAGTTAGTAGTAGATCTCTACTTTCTTAAGTTTATAGAGGTAACACTTGTCTACTAGGCACTTGTCTGCCTATAAGCTTAAGGAGCAGCACTAGTCTTAATTTGCCCTACACTTCTTCTTATTTTTTTTATAGAACTTACAATTAAGCTTGCAGTTGTACTAACATAACTGTTTATACTTTTTAGTACTTTTTACTTTTTGAGCTTCTTAGTCCTTAATTTTAGCTACTAGTTTGTTACAGTAAGGTTGTTAGCGTATCGCCTAATATCTAATCTCCTTAGCGTTCTTGTGTTACGAACCTGAGAAGAGAGAAGGTACAGACTATGTATGAAGGATGGAGGCAGGAAGAGATCCTAGACCACCTAAACAAAGGGCAAGCCTCATCGAACACCAACTTTTCGAGGCGAGAAAAAGGTCTGGCTTTGCCTTTTTCTCGCCTCAACTATCTTAAAAGCCTTCCTGAAATCAGTTTCTAATACTTGCTTGCTTAGTGCAGGTGTTGTGGCGCGCGCGCTAGCTAGTTGTAGAGAAACAGAGTAGTTAACTGTTAAAAACTCTACAAGCAGTCTGTGCGTAAGCTAATTTTAGAGTTTAATTAAAGGCACAATATAACTTCTACTTAACAAAGCAATAGCTTTATACTTAAGTATAATAGATTTATTAGCGTAGTAAACTAATAAATCTATTTATCTAGCTATTTATTTATTCAAAATCCTCATACTGACTTAATATACTAACCTCCTATATTAACCTACACATTAGAATTAATAGCTAGCGCTCTTAGCTATCTACCTACACTGAATTCCTACAACAACAACAACAAATAAGAAGGAAAAAGAGATAACTAGACTAGCATACTAGCTCTACTTACCTCTTACAACACAAAAGACTAAGAGATTACTTGTTAAAACTACTACAAAGGACTAAGAGAGATACTCGTTAAAACTACTGCAAAGGACTAAAAGAGATACTCTTTAAAACTAATTTAGGCTACAAGCCTCACCTTCATTTAGATAATCCCCTCCGTGTAATTAAAATATATTAGAAAACCCTACATAGTTACCTGCAGGCCTAGCCTGCACGTCTTATGTAGCCTTAGGCTAAGAAAGAACGTTAAACTGCAATAAAAAAAAAGGTATTACGTGTACTTTTAGACACTAATACTAGGTCTTGCCTTCTAGCTATTACTTGCGACAATACTAGCAATAATATAGTACTTAATTAGATAATTTAATTAATTCTAGTAGATAAGAATATTAACTAGAGCGCCATAGAGAACTCTATTTTATGCCTAGCTTATATTATTAACCTAGTAGTTTAAGATATAATCTAATATCTTTAACTAGCTGCTACTATAGAGGTTAGATCTAAGGAGGTCTTACGCAGGCAACATATCAAAAAAAAAATTGAATATAAAATATCTTTTGTGAATATACTTTGCTGGCTTCGGCCTTTTGAGACAATCTTTTAATGTGACCACACATTTTGTAGACACATTTTTAGTAAAAAAGGATTTATTGCTAACAACAGGTATCCGGGCTTATGCCCCCTTGTTTAGCATTGCCGGCACGCAATTAGTGTGTCGCATGTTTAGATAGAAATGCAAATGCGCGATATCTCTCTAACTAACTATCTTAACTAATAACTATTTACTAATAACTGTAACTTCTGTTATCTTTGTTGCTATTCTAGCAGTGTTGCAGTTGCGGCGTTTCTAGCGCCTATACTTAGATGTAAACATACAACAACAGCATTACTATCTAAGCATAGCTCTTCTATCTCTAGAGACAACTTAGAAAATCTTCCTGCTTATTAGTTTATTCTAGCTACTTAATAGCTGTTTTAACATACTCTTACTCTTTATAGAGCTACTGTAAAGTTTTTCTACTAAAGTTATATTTGCGCAGGAGGAGATTAGTAAAATAACATACTATTACTGCACTTAGACTATTAATATACGCAACGTATTTAATAAACTTACTACTAAATAAGCCTTTTACAACCTCTATTGTAACCTTAACATCTATAATACTAGACGCATTAATAAAGTATTAATAAATAACAGAATTTAACCTCTACGTCCACCTAATTACTATAGAAGCTACTGCTAATAGCTTCTCTTTAACTAACTAGAGAGGCTACTTAACAAAGGTAAACGCGGGCTTTGTAATCTACTACTATAGCTTTTTATATAGTAAACTAGTAAGGTCTAACTTTACTTAATGTAAGCTATTAGTCTTTGTGTTAAACAGAAAAAAAAACAGTCTAAGCATTATATTGTTTGTATGCAGTACTATGTAGTGTAGGAAATCCTAAAAGTAAAAAGCAGTAGGTAAAGAGCTTTTATAAAGTATTGCAGGCTCCCGCTGCAGTAACGTACGTGTCCAAACCCTCTTCTACCTCCTCTACCTCCTCCGCCTCCGTCGCAATCTTGTTGCCAGCTATAGGCTAGCAATTGCTGTTAAACACGTTTTAATTAGTGTTGTTTTTTAGTACCTACAGCAAATTTTTTAACCCTAATTTTGCTTAGTGGTCTAAGCTTTTCTGCTCTAAGCGCCTAGCGCATGGACTTTATCCACTTACTATTCAAATTTTGTTAACTACACGCAATCTTTTTTTGACTTTTGCGACTAATTAGTATAGGGCAGCTGCTTTTCACTTTTTTGGAAAACCCAATTTGACTACAACAACAACCACCACCTTTGATACCTTAAAAATAAATAAGTAAATACACTTTGCAAGGTATTTATACTTTTATAATATTCAATTATTATATTCTTACTACTATGTAGATTTTAGCTATTTACATTACTATTGACGCGTTACTATAATAGTATATGCAATTCCTTGCTCCTTAACAACATATACTACTAAGAGAACAACTTCTTGTTATTTGCAATGTAAAGACTATATAATTCTTAATATATAATATATATAAGCGCGCGCTTAAGCTCTTAAACTATATTAATGAATAGCTAGTATAAGAAATAGCAATAAAAAGAAGTACTTATATTATTATATACTTTAACAACAACATAAGAAAGATTAACTATTATAACTTTAAGCGTCTTTAACTTTTTTCTATTTAGTAGCACTAGATTAAAGAAATTATAAAAATGCTTAAGCAGTTTAAGGACGCTATAAGCTTTTTAAGTAAGAACAGTAAGCTTTAAATATAATATATATAGCTTATATACAACTATTTTTTTAATTTTATAAACTTAATATTTAATAATTTTAATAAAGATGTAGAAAAGTTGCACTTTAGGGTAGCCTGTGATAATATAAGCTACTGTAAACAAGAAAAAAGAAAAACCAAGCAAGTACTGTATAAAAAAATTAGCTAAGTAAATGTTGTTCTTTCACTATGCAGCTATTTCAAATTTAACTTTAAAGCTTACTGTATATAAGGTATATTTATTACAGTTTATTACATTAGAAGATTGCTGATTAGCTAAATAAAATTTTATACAAGAATTTAAAATAAGCGTATAAATTATAAATCGTTTTTTAACTATCTTAATAAATATAACAACAGTAAAAGGGCAAATTAAATACTAGTCTTTACGTGTATTTAAAGAGGAATACTTAGCAGTAAATAGTTTTAAAAGTCTGCTTTTTAAATACTTTTAAATAGCTTTTTTACTTTAAGTTATACATCTTTTTAATAATAAAAAGAAGAAATGAAAAGTTCTACCTGATTAGAAGAAAAATTCCACTTTAGCACTTCTTACATCAAATTAAGGATATTATTTAATATTTTAAGGTAGTAGCAATAAAACAAATATACTTATTTTTAGTTATTTTAAGTTGCAAAAAATATATAGCAATTTTAATTACTAGTATTACTATTAAGCGCTTTATTAACACTACAAAAGATATCATTAGCAATTAAAAGTATCACCTTTTAGCTTTAACTATATAGCAAATTATAGTATTTCAAAACACTTTTACTTTAAATTGAAAGCCGCAAGAAATTTTTATATAGAATAAAAATGTTAGCCTTAAAGTACTATGTAACAAGATTAACAATATATTTAAGCTCCTAGCGCCTAGAGATACATAGTACATGTAGTCTAGAGAAGGAAACAGTAGAAGATAAGCTTATAGAAAAGGACTCTTTATCTTTAGCAAAAAAGCAGCAGCGCCTTACAGCTTAAACGTTACTATAATTATAAGCTATAATAATTAACTATAGTAATAAAGTTTTTACTATCTCCCTACTTTAACTAGTAATAAATATTAAATACTGTAACTTAACTCTAGTCTGTGCGACCTAACTACAACTATAATCTAACTTATACCTACGCGTAGGGACTTATAACTTATTTACTAGCCTAGGTATAAGTTAGATTATAGTTGTAGTTAGGTTGCGTCGCACAGACTATGTAACTAAATTAGTACTTACTTAGCTTACCTTTTCTAATCTTACCTATTTAACACAGCTATTCATTACTATAAATAGCACGTAACTACAACCTAACTACAAATACAACTATAACTTAACTTATACCTATAGTCTATGCGCGTAACTACAACTACAACTACTAGTTAGTGCAATTAACTATAATTACAACTACTAGTCTGTGCGACTTAACTACAACTACAACTACTAGTTAGTGCAACTACAACCTAACCTATACACACGCTAAGCGTAACTTAGCGTGGGTATAAGTTGGGTTGTAGTTAGGTTAGCTTACGTCAGACCCTAACCACTACCCAACCTATACCTATTTACCAGCCTATAAGTTATTTTCAATAGCAACTCCTTAAAGTACTTAATTGGCACTAAAGTAGAAATAGATATTTTAAGACTTAGTGCTGCATAAGCATTAAAGATACTACATAAAATAGTAGAATATAGACTAGGACAGCTATTTTTTAGTGTTACTCTAGCTAATTGAACTTTTAAGCTATTTATTAAGATAGCATGTAATATACCTATAGAAATAGAAACTGTTACAATTAAGACTATATTTAAAATGATTACTAATGTTACTAAATCTATAATTCTAGAAGGACCTTAGTGTGCATGCGCAAGAATAGTAATATAGTATAATATATTCAAACAAATTACATGCTAAGTCCGCTCTAAAAATAGCACCAAAAACATAGTTTTTATTATATTTAATTTCCACAGGGACTATCGCCACCGGCTCCTTTTCAGCCGACGGAGGTAGCCGCTCAACGAAGGTGAACGCCGGCTTCGTGATCCACCACCATAGCTTCTAGTATAGTGATTTGGTGAGGTCTAACTTTACTTAATGTGAGCTATTAGTCTTTATGTTAAAGAAGGAGAAGAATAGTCTAAGCATCGTATTGTTTGTATGCAAGTTGTTTATATGCGAGTTGTTTGTATACAGTACTATGTAGTGTAGGAAATCCTAAAGGTAAGAAGCAGTAGGCAAAGAGCTTTTATAAAGAAGTATTGCAGGCTCCCGCTGCGGTAACATATATATCCTTACCCTCCTCCTTTATCTCTATTGCAATCTTGTTGCTAGCTATAGGCTAGCAATTACTATTAAACACGTTTTGATTAGTATTATTTTTGAGTACCTTAAGCAAATTTTTTTAACACTAATTTTTGCTTAGTAGTCTAAGCTTTTCTGCTCTAAGCGCTTAGCGCGTAGACCTTATCTTCTTACTGTTAAAATCTTGTTAACTATACACAATCCATTTTTTTAACTTTTGCAACTAATTTGAAGAGAGTAGCTGCTTTTTAATTTTTTTGGCACCCCTATTTTAACTACAACAACAACCATCACCTTTAACACCTTTAAAATAGATTATATTTATTTTATTACTAAGTTACTTTGCGCTGACAATCAGGAATAAAACTTTTCATAACAATTTAGACAGAGAAATAGCAGGTAATATATAACTGCACATAATCACTAATATAATAAGTAATAGGCTATAAGTAGCTATAGTAAAGTTCATACAGGATGCTATATAGTTAGATCTAATAGCTAAGTTTAGCAATTTTAAAATGCTGTACACAAATAACAATAAATATAAAAAAAATTTAGATAAAGTAAGTATTTATATACATGTTTAGATAATTAGAACACTTTACAGAAAACTATAGTTTTAGTAAATTTCTCAATATATATAAGCTTAACTAGCAACAATTACAAAAAAGACTACTTAACAACTTCTAATAATTCTCGAATCTCTACACCATATACAAAACTGTAGATAAGAAAGTTTAACTTATTAATATCTTTTAGCAAGAGATACTAAGAAAATTTAAATAAGAAGACTAGAAGAAAAAGGCTAAGAAATAATAGCTCTGTTAAAGAAGTATTTGTAATCTTAATACTAGACTATATAATTATCTCTTTAAACTAGAACATACTGCTTGTTAATAAAAAAAGAAAATCTACTAAAGAAAAAGTTAATAAACTGCATATAGAAGATTACCTCTAGCCTATAGAATAAGGAATATTTATATATATTCTCTTAAACAGAAAAGAAGCTCTCTTATAGTAATCTAAAAAATTAGGAAGAGTTTATCTTAATATATGCTTGCTATAAAAGATATAAATAATATTATATAAATCTTAGCAAGAGTAAAGCTTTGCTATTTTAAAAGTGTTAAAATTATAAGTAGTAAATATAGTTAATGTCTGCTTAAATTAAAGAATATAAGAACAATGTGATAGTTAGTATTATAATTTATAGCACCTAGTATTAAAGAAGAATAAAGGCGGTCAACAGATTAGTACTGCATAAAGAATAAATATAGTTTCTTTATAAAATATAACCTTATTACTAACAGCTAATAAATTTTTTAGAATTTCATAAGATGTAACATAATTTTACTTAAAACTAGTTCTTACAATACAACTAGATTACACTATATCTAAAAAGTAAAGATATAAAAGTATTCTAAACGTCTGTAGAACTTATATAGTTATATATAATAGTTATAGGCAATACTAATTCTGTAGTAGTATTTTAAAAAGTTATAATAAAGATCCTAAAAGACTACTGGCCTAATACTATACTATTTTTTATTAATATTACATGCAGAGGGCTACAGTCTAATTATAGTAGATAAGAATTAATACTAAGAGTAAAACATTATCTCTTCAAGTATATTATGCAACTAGACAGGGTGCTAGCTAAAACTAAATAAGCTAAAAGCACTATTTTAAAAAAGAAGTGCTACTTTCTTCTAGAAAGACTTATGGTAGTAGGCTATAAAGTTAGTTTTTAAGGTTGTTATCTTAACTAGAAAAAAGTTAAGAAGATTATAAGCTAGCTACTATATAAAATAAAAGAGAAATGCAATGATTTGTAGGTATATGTGTTTACTATTTTATGTAAGTAAAAGACTTTACTAAGATCGCTTAACCTCTGTTTATATTACTATAAGATGACAGTCTTTTTTATTCAAAAATGCATAAAACATAGTAAATTATATACTAAAGTAGACAATATATAATACACCTGCACTTGCAAACCTAGACTACACTAATACTAAGAACTATAAAACATTTCTTATAACTAGTACTAGTTAAGACAGTACAAGGTGTTGTATAGAGCAACTTAGAAAAGATAATAAACAATACTTAGTATAATATAAAATCACACTATAGTTAGCAAAAAAAGAGGCAATAGCACTGTACTAAGTTAGAATATAAAGCAATCCTATAAGCTTTTAGAAAGTTTTATATTTACTGTTATAGTATTTACTTTACTATAAAGACTAACGCTGCAACTCTCATTGCTTAACTACATTATTTCTTAACTAATAATTACAATTTCTCTATAAATAGGTAGATTTTAATAATCCTTCTGTAAGACTTTAATATTAAGCATATAATAAGAAAGAAAAATATTGCTGTAGATGTATTATCTAGGTATCTAGAAGCTAATAATTAAGAGCCTTCTCTAGAACTTAAAGAGGGATCAGAGCAGTTTATTAACTATATAATTAAAAATATAAATGCACTAGTACTAGCAACACAAGTTAGAGTACTTTGTTAAAAGTTCTTTAAGAAATTAGAGAATTTATAAAGCTAGGTAACTTAGTTCTTTTTCAAAACTTAGTTTAAGAGATTAATATGTTTTAAGACTATAAGCAAGGAATAAAGTAGCTAGAACTATATTATATTTTTAACACTAAACTAAGTAAGAGAAACTATTGCTTTAAAGACCTTAATAGCACATGCTTTCAATACATAACATCTAGTTAGTAATTAAAGCTTTTTTAGTAATAACACGTGTAAGATATTATAAAGGAGAATTAAGAAAACATAAAACTATAAGATCCTAATTATTAGAAATAAACTAGCTTAATAGTAAATGTTTCTGTCTCTCTAGACTTACTTTAGCTACATACTAAGTTACAATCATCTCTACCTTCTATAAAAAGGAATAATCTTTATTCTTGAGTTGTTATTACTAGGCGTTTTGTAAAAGAAAAGTGTTGTGTATATATATAAGACTTTAGAAGCTTAGACTTTAATTTTAATACTACTACAACTAGTAACTAATAAGCTACTAAACAGCTTATTCTCTTGAAAAGGGGAGAAGCTAATATGCTATTAGTGCTTACTTTTACCTTTCGCTACTTATTTATAGATTTTTTATGTTTAATACAAATATTAACGGTTTATTTTAAAGATTCTAGGTTTGCTAAAAGCACATAGATTTTATAAATTTATTACTCCTTTATATGCAACACATTGTTTATGTTACAATAAACGCTTTTTTATAAGCTTTTTTAGTAATTAAACGTAATTCTAGTATTTTTTATGCGTCTTAATCTAGTTGCTTTGAAGACTTAAAGCTCTTTAGGTAGATTATTGCTTTCTCCTTTTTAACTTTAGCTAATTTTAACTCCTGTACATTACAATCAAACAAGCTAGCTTACTTAGTTAATTATAACTTATAACTTTTAAAGCAGCAACCTTTTACAGTTCTATAATAGTAAAATATATATAGAAAGTAGTAAGCGCTAGCGTAATACGCTATGAACTAGTAATAGAAGCTTTAACTACTACAGCGCTATAAGAGCTGCATAATTTAGTAAAAGCGAAAATGTAAGCGTCCTTGTGTAGCAGAAGTAATAGTAATAATAATAGTAAGCAAGAATAAGTGCCTCTTTTAAGAGAAGGCCTTTTTAGAATAAGAACTAAAAAATAAGCTAGAAGGCGATATTAACTTAATAACTTCTTTAGCTACTTTAAGACCACGCATTTAGAAGTACACTACTATAATTCAATTCTCGCTTATTTTTTATAAGTTAACTTATTTATTTTTAAGGTATTAAAGGTGGTAGTTGTTGTTGTATTCAAAATAATTTTTCTAAAAAAGTGAAAAGCAGCTGCCCTCTACTAAAGTAGTTAACAAAATTTAAACAGTAAGTAGATAAAGTCTACGCGCTAGGCGCTTAGAGCAGAAAAGCTTAGACTACTAAGCGAAATTAAGGTTAAAATATTTGCTATAAGTACTAAAAAACAACACTAATTAAAATGTATTTAACAGTAATTGCTAGCTTATAGCTAGCAATAAGATTGCGATAGAGGCGGAGGAGGTAGAGAAGGTAAAGGAGGGTAACAACACGTACGTTACTATAGCAGGAGCCTACAATACTTTATAAAAGCTTCTTACCTACTACTTCTTACTTATAAAATTTCTTACACTATATAGTACTGCATATAAACAACTTATATATAAAAATATATTGCTTAGACTATTTCTCTTCTTATTTAATATAATAACTAATAGCTTATATTAAGTAAAGTTAAACCTTACTAAGTTACTATATAAAAAGCTATAGTAGTAAATTATAAAGCCTACATTTAATTTTATTAAGTAGCCTCTCTAGTTAGTTAAAAAAAAAAGCTATTAGTAGTAGCTTTTATAGTAATCAGGTAAACGTAGAAGTTAAATTTTGTTATTTATTAATACTTTATTAATGCGTTTAGTATTGTAAATATTAAAGTTATAATAAAAGTTATAAAAAGCTTATTTAGCAGTAAGTTTATTAAATATGTTACGCATGTTAATAGCTTAAGTATAGTAATAGTATATTATCTTACTAATTTCCTCTTACGTAAATATAACTTTAGTAAAAAAACTTTATAGTAGCTTTATAAGGAGCAAGAGCGTGTTAAAATAGCTATTAAGTAGCTAGAATAAACTAATAAGTAAGAGAATTTTATAAGTTGCCTTTAAAAATAAAAAAGCTGTACTTAAATAGTAATGCTGTTATTATATGTTTACATCTAAGTATAAGCGCATGCTAGAAATGCTACAACTGCAAAACTGCTAGAATAGCAACAAAGATAATAGAAGTTGCAGTTAGTAGTAAATAGTTATTAGTTAAGATAGTTAGTTAGAGAGATATTACGCATTTTTATTTCTATTTAAACATGCGACACACTAATTGCGTGCTAGCAATGCTAAAGTAGGGGGCATAAGCCTAGATACTTGTTGTCAGCAATAAATCTTTTTTTACTAAATAGGTGTCTACAAAATGTGTGGTTACATTAAAAGGTTGTCTTAAAAGGCTGAAGCCAATACTAGTAGAAAAAAGACAAGTAAAAGCTGTTAATAATAATCTATTATTAGTGCTATACTATAGATAGCATAACACGTTTTATAGCTGTTAGCGCTATTACTAGCCTTAACCTTAAGTTGAGTGTTGCACAAAACTAGCTTGAGGAATATATTATTTTATATAGTAGCTAGTAGAGGCCTAGTATTGCAAGTTATTTTAATAGAAGGAGTAGCACTAGTTAGCCTAGCTAAGTTGCTATAAGTATGTGGTATTAGCTTTTAAGCCTAAAGTCTATATTAACTTGATACTAGCGAATTTGCTAAAGATAAAAGGCTTTATAAGCTCTAGCTTCCACTATTAGTAACAGAGGATATAGAGGGCATGCAGAACGTATAATTTAGGGCTTAATATTAAATAGGTGCTATTATCTTATATCTCTTAATACTAGACCTTTAGCACCTTACAAATAGCAATAGTGTTAGCGCTAACCTCCTAGCTCTTAAAGAGTTTTATCAAGGTCGTAGAACAAGACACGTCTTAATAGCGTAGTGCTAAAGCGCAGAATAGCATGTAGAGCAGCTGCTGTTGCTAAAACAATATGTACAATGCTTTCTAGGATAGATATAACTTCTTTAGCCTAACTATTTTTTCTTTACTGTAATAGATAGCCTATAAAACTTAAAGCAAATTATTACTTACATATAACTAGCTACTATAAGCTTACTTGTTAATACCTGTTTACTAGCAACAGATATTACAAATTCTAGCACTTATAGTATTGCTTGTATTAGGAAAGCTACTTACTAATGCATTAGTATACTTACTATACCTAACTGTCTACTAGAAGGATCGCGTTACAACAAACTTATAGAAGCTTTTAATTAGAGATAATTTACGCTGGGCTATAGATACTTTGCTGTTAGAAATCTAGAGTAAGACAAGATTAACTAAGGTATTCTCTAGTTTACTACGTTTAAGGACTATGTACACTGCTTTAGAATACTTATTTTTTAGTATTTTCTTTTTAATAAAATTACTAATTAGACTACTGAGAAGCTTTTTGTAATTAGTTGCGAAATTAACGCTAGATTAGAGCAGGTCCTTGCTAATCTTAGCCAGACTTAGACACTACTATAACTAGCAACTTATAGGCTATAAAACAGCCTATATTCTTAAAAAGAGGAGGGGATGCTATACTATAAGTGTCTGCCTTTACCTTTAGCTGCTTACTTACTAATTCCTTATATAAAATCTAGGTACAGGCTGCTTATTTTATAAATTTTAGATATACAGTAAGCACTTAGATTCTATAGACTTATAATACTTTACTACTACACTAATAGTACACCTAATTTCTTGTATTTACAAAGCAACAACTAATTATAGTAACTATTTTTATTATAAAACCTGCTTATTTTAGCGCAATATAGACTTTGTTTACTTTTACCTTTACTTGCCTGCTAGCAGTATACTGCTACTATACATAAAGTTAAACTATAACTCTATTAAGTAACTTTTTCTCTATACTAAACTGACTACTATCTTACTCAGGTGTCAACCTCTAAATATTAATAATTACAGCAATATCTCTTTTTTTAGTTTAACAGAAGCTAAGGATAATACACATACTACTAACTAACCTACTTAAGTATTATTTTAGCTTTTATTAGATAAAGCTTACGGCAAGCAGCTATAGCAGTAGCTGCTTTAAACACTAAGCTTATTAAAAGTTTTTAAGAACTTAAAATTAAGTACAAGAAAAGAAAACTATATTGTAGACTACACTTTAACAGTTATCTAGTATTAGAATACGGTGCTAGAGCATACAAAACTTAGTAACAGTATTGAAGTTACTAATATTTAGACTTTAGTAGATAAGATCTTTTTAAACGCTTTGCAGTAACAGCATACTATTATAAACTACTAGTTTAACAGTACTTTTTACTAATTTAACTCAATTTTTAAGGTTATCTTAAGGGTAGGTAATCTTTATAATTAAGTTCTAGAGCTTTTAAACAATGATATAGTGTTAAAAGGTTCTATGAACACTAGTTTCTTAACAGTACAGTATCTTTATTATAAAATAAAAGAGCTAAAGAACTAAGTAATATAATTGTAGTTGTAAAGAAGCTAGCAGCAGGATTTATTAAGAAATGTATTAATATTTATATGCCTTACACACTACTTAACTACTAAAATTTAATAAATATAGCTTTTGTACTATAAGGCATATATTTTAAGAGCACTACTTACTTTCTTAATGTAGTAGTACTACACTGTCTTAACTTAAAAAACTAAAGTTAAAAATTATATATATTGCTAGTAGACTAAGTAACTATTAAGCTACTACATAAGAACATTTATACTTTTGCTATATAAAATAGCTTTTATTGCAAAGGACTACTCTTAGATATTAATAAATAGTGAAAAAAGAACTTGCGTAAAATTGCTGTAGTAGTAATAGTTGAGAAAAATAATATAATCTACAGCGTATAGAAGCTACGCCCTAATATAAAGGCTAAAGACAAGAAAGAGAAAAACAATTTTTACTATGCTTTTTAGTAAAAGTTCTTTAAGTATATAGCTAAATCTAAGGACTTTAAAACTAATTAAGTCTACTTTACGCGATCTCTTAAGGACATGAATTACTACAAAACAAGAGAAGTATAAGTACAGTAAATATATAAAGTACTTATTCTAATAGCTGTAGAACCTAAAAAGACTTTGCTTGAAGTTTGGTTTATTAATTACTGTTGTAACTTTATAGCATCTAAGACTTATACTCTAAGATGTTATAGTCTATTAATTATAACTAAGCAACTAAGGCAATTCTCTAGAATGTTAGTAGGAAACAGAGATAATGAGTATATAATAGTAACGGCATTTAAACTTAGATGTAGAAGGACTATTATATAAAAAAGGCGTAATGCTACTAAAATCTAGGTAAAACGTGTAATGGCTAGAACTAGTAACTAACTAGATTCTACTTTACTACCTCTACTAAGCTCTTGTGCTCTAAAGGCAACACTAGTATACTAATAAGTAGCTATACAACTAGATACTAAGCTTAATAATACTACTTACGTAGATAGAGAGCCTAATATAATAAACTAATAGACTAAAATTCTTAATATAAGATGCTACTGTATAAATTCTACTTTAGTGTTCTTTAAGCTACTCAAACGTGCCTATATAAAGAAGCTAATTAATGATTCTAATTATATTAAAGTCATTAAGGAATAGTATTGCAAGATTAATATTAAAAAACTACTTAACTCTAATAACTTTCTATATAATTAAGTGTACTTTATCTACAAGTGCACTACTACAAGTATTATAAGTTTATTTAAGAGAGCTATACTTTGTAATATATTCAATTAGTATCTACTCTTACTATACATAGAAAAAAGCTGTTAGTAGGCATTTTAGTTAAACTTTATAATTTCTAAGCTTTTTACTAGTAAGTATTGCTTAGTAAAGTAAGATAAAGATTTGTTAGGCTACTAATGTTAACTTTCTAAACTTAATCTCTACCCCACTTCTACTCAGGATAAGATTATTAATATTTCAAAGTTTTAATGGTAGGCTAAAAAATTCTAGCGGATAAAAAGTATTATTACTAACGCTAGTACATAGCTATCAAAAGATCCTTAAGTTAATAATATTATTATTAAGACTTTTAAGATGTATTACTTCTATATACAATGTAAAAGTAAAAGACTAAACCTTAAGTAGAGACGTAATATGTACTAATTACTTATTCAATAAGCTGTACACACTAACTTAAGATATTAGCTATAACACATAATACTTTGCAAGAAGTATACTTTAATTTTTTACTTTTATTATACTAAGTACGCTATAAAGAGCCATTAGACTTACTTCAAGCCTATTGACTTTAACTTTAAGCGTATAATAGCAGAAGGCCTTGGTACTAAAATAATTTAAAGTAGTGTCTTATTTAACAATAAAGACATGAATAACGATACTAAGATGCTACTTAGATTTTATAAGCATATGCTACAGTACCTGCGCTAGCGGAAGGACGTAGGTATTAAATTATTAAATAGCTTTATTAAAGGGTAAGCAGATGAGACTAAATAGATTGAAGACGTATAAAAAGTAGTTTCTAACTTTTAATAAATGAAGTAAATTTGTAACCAAGAATAAGCTTGAATTTTGTTATTTCTACTACTTTATAAATCTATTACGCTAACTACTTATAATTGCTGTACTATTCTCTCTTAGTTTATTATAGTTAAGATAGTATAATAAAAGTGCCTATTATAGGAACCTATAAAAAGACTTATAAGGCTTACTACAATTTTACTACAACTTTTTTTACTTTTTCTTAGTTATTTTAATAAGTTTCGAGAGATTAACTAGCTACTTTTTATAAATGTTTATATTAAGTATAAGTCCTAGATCTAGAAGGCCTTTATAAAGTAAGGAGAGTAGAACAATGCTCTTGTCTGCAAAGAACTTAATAATATACTATAAAATGCCAATAAAAAATAAATTAATAAATATATTAAATAGCACTATAACTATATTCTATAGTAGATTATTAATTTCTAGCTTATAGTATCAAAGTTAGAGAAGAACACCTCTTATATAGACTTAGTTTAAGGTTTTCTAAGTTAATTATACTTTACTAATAAGAAATAAAACCCTTCTTACATAATAAAGGCCAAAGATAAGTAGAATACTAATTTTTTTAAGCTAATTTTCCCTAGCGTCTTCAAGAAAAGCTTAGCTTAGAGGCTAAGAAGTATTAGGTTTTTTAAATTAGTAAAGAACTAGTTATACTTTCTTTTATATATGGCCTTCTTTATGTTTATTTTTAATTAAGTATAGTAATTTTAAATAAGGTTTTAGTACCTCTACCCCTAACTAGGCAGCCTTGTTATAGTCGCCTTTAATTAATATTCAAGACCTAAGCTCGTACCACTACTTCTACTACTACACTTATACCTAGAATAAGCATATTAACTACTACTTAAGAACCTTATTAAAGTAAACGATTAAAGAAGTAGGAGATAAAGTGTATAGTAAAGATGTAGTTAGGCAAAATATAGAGTAAAAAAATTGCTAAGCTTATAGAATCTAGGTGCTTTTTTATACTTAAATTCTGTAGCTACTATAAAAATATGAGATCTATTGATACTAGGCATCATTCTAAGTAATTAAGTTATATATCTTTTGTTTTTGTTTCTTTTTTACTGTTTTTCTTTCCTTTCTTCCTGCAGAATAAATAGCTTAATAGGGCTAAGCTCGCAGGAAGGGGAGGTTTGTACTAGTACACAGGGTGATATCTAACTGCACACTAGGTTAGTGCTTAACTACCTAATCTTAAAGTATATAACCTGTTCTGTGTATTGCAGAAAGAATTTACTGACTATTATCTACTTCTCTTTACTTCTTGTACTGTAATATTGAATGGGCGTCTTCTACTACTAATAGTTCCTATACCAACCTACAATAGGATTGTTATCTTGCCAACCTCGTTCTTGCATAATCTAACCACTAGTGATATCTTGCCCTCGTAGCAGTATGTCTTTATACACTCCAACACCCGTATATTAACAAGACTAGACTTTATATCCCTATAGATGCACAACTCTAGCGCTAGATCTTTAATTTCTATTCTAACTACAAAATTGTAGGTTATAAAAAACCTTATGGCTTCGGCCTTTTAAGACAACCTTTTAATGTGACAACATATTTTGTAGACACCTTTTTAGTAAAAAAAAATTTATTGCTAACAACAAGTATCTAGGCTTATGCCTCTTTATTTAGCATTACTAGCACGCAATTAGTGTATCGCATGTTTAAACAGAAATAAAGAAAAGCAAAACAAAAACGTAAATTACTTTTTAACTTAACGCGCCTTATCCTGCCTATTCTTATTGCTTTACTGCTAGACGCTCCTAGATAAAGTAAAGCAGTAACACTATTATTGCCTTGCTTACTAGCTTATAAACGCGACAATAAAAAGCTTACTCCTTTTTTTTTTCTTTTTTTTTCTCTATTACTAATTTAACGTTTTATAATAGCTGTTTAGGCTAAGTTCTAGTCTCTGTACTTAGCCCTTATATAATAAATAAGAAAAAAAGAATGCTAAAGCAATAGATCTTAAGTACTACTCTAGTATTAGCAAATACTCTAGAGAATATATATTCTTTTTATAACTAGCTAAATTAGAGCTTAGTAATTTTTCTGTATATAGAAATATTGCAGATAGAAAACTTACTTGATATTTTTATAAACTTAAAAGTCTAGCTAAGTAGTTAAGTTTTAAAATACTTAATGAATTTAGGTGTTTGCACAAGTAGTTCAAGTTAAACTTAATAAGGTACTAGGTAGATAGTAGCAAAAGATGCTTTTTTTTAAAAAAAAAGCTTAAAATAAGAAGATGCTTGCTACAGAAGTTACACGCTATTACAGTGTATTATATGTAAATTGTTTATATGCGGTGCTGTTTAAAAAGTTAAAAGTAGTAAGTAAGAAGTAGTAGCTTCACAAAGTATTATAGGCTCCTGCTGCAGTATATACGTATTCTTTCTCTCCTCTATTATATTATATTGTAATCCTATTACAATCCTACTGTAATCATATTACTAGCTATAGGCTAGCAATCGCTGTTAGATACGTTTTAACTAGTGTTGTTTTTTAGTACCTTAGCAAGTTTTTTCAACCCTAATTATTGCTTAGTAGTCTAAGCTTTCCACCTAGAACTTATCTACCTACTGTGCGAATCTTGTTAACTATACACATTTTTTCTTGACTTTTGCGACTAATTAGTAGAGGGTAGCTGCTTTTCACTTTTTTAGCAACTCTATTTTGACTACAACAACAACCACCACCTTTGACACCTTAAAAATAAAATAAAAAATCTGAATCCACTCTCTATCTAATGTGTAATTATTACTACTAGCCTAAAATAAGTTAGTTTAATATAAAATACTGCAACGCCTGCAGTATGTGCAAATAGGCAAAGTTACTATAAAATGGCAAATATAGCTATTTGCGACTACTATCTCTTCTATAGTAATAGTAGTTAGACTTTACTATAGACTTATACAAGATTTTCCCTCTTCTAAAATTAATAGTATAGAGCTTTACAACATCTTAGTCATCATAAATTACTTTACTAAAAGACGCTATTCTTACTTAACTTATAGACGTACTACAGTAGAAGCCTTTGAATATTTTATAGACGTATTTAAGTATTATAGCTTACTTATTAGTATTTTATTTAATTGTTGCACTAATTTTATGACTCTATTCTAGAAGAATATATTTGCTAGTAGCTAAATATTAGGGGTATTCTGTCCACCGCCTACTACTTTAAGATAGATAAGTAAAGAATAGGTAAATCAGTTACTGGAGATATACTTATGCTAATATATAAACTACAGGTAGAATAACTAGGCTCTATCGCTATATATTGCTAAATTTTAAGTTAATAAAACTATTAATTTCAGTATAGCTATAACTTTATTCTTTACTAATCTTACGTATTACCCCTGCAGTACAATTTACTCTTAAAAAATTATAAATGCTCATTTACTACGTTTAGCCTACAACTTAGCTATCTAAGTAAAAATAATAATAAACTTGTAGAGAACAAGAAGCTGGTAACAGTAGTTTAGGAGAACCGGATGATTAATTCTAATTCTGCCTTTCTAACTAAGTCTAAGACGTGCTATTTATACAGACCTAGCCTAGAAAGGCTACTGTTAAACTTAGAGGAGTTTAACACGTATCCTGCTAAGCTTAGGTGTAAGCTTATAAGTTCAGCGTAGATATTCTAGCATAAGGTTAGCTAGCGCGCGCTTAGCGCGTAAGCTGCTAAGCGCTTAAGCTTAGTGCTAAGAAGGCCTTAGGCCTTAAGGTTAGTACGTTATAGATGCGATACACTTTTTAGGTAACTAAGACCTTAGTTACCTGTGTAGAGCTCTATATAGTCCTAGCGCACTACGTAACGCGCTGCGCACGTGCCTTTTAGCACAAAGCGCAACAATAATAATAATAAATTTTTAAGCCTCTTAAGCTTAGTATTTAATACTACTATAGCTACTGTAAGTATTACTTATAAGTTTACCTAATATTTTTAAAAGTAATACTAATTACTTTTGCAAGTGTTATAATACCTTTACAGAGCTTTTTAGGCTTACTATACGCTACTTTATACTTTTATATAGCTTCTAGCTTTATTTTAGTATTTTTTTTATTTAGTTACTAATTTTATATAAAAGTTAAAACTATAAAAAGCTACTGCTGCCTACGCTACTGCCTGCGCTGCTGCGCGCGCGCTGCCGCCGTCGCCCTTGCCTGCGCCCTCGCCGCCGCTGCTATTACCGCCTACTCTAGTAGCGCAGCTGCCCCTAAAACGCGCTTTTTACGCAAAGTTAACTAGTACTACTTTAAGTGTAGCACTAGCCTACACGTTTAAAAGGCGTATAAGTAAGGTTAAAACCTTAGTTAAAACTACCTATAAAGGTAAGACTCTAGCAGCAACTCTTAAGCGCTAAGGCGAACCTAGTATGTATTATAATATGCCCTATCTTAAGTACGTTAAAAGCACTTTATCTAGCAGCTCTAATAAAGCTTATTAAAATAGGGCTTTAGGCTCTAAAACGCGCTGCTAACAGTACTTTAACAAAAAAACTTATAAAGTCTTATATATATTTTCTTTTTAAATTTTAAGCTTTTACTAATAATTAAAGTTTTTAAATTACTATTTGTTTAGCTAAAAAGCTTTTTGCTAAGCTTTAAAAGAAGATACTATTATAAGCCTTTTTTTTTTTATTTTTTAAGTTCCTTATACTAATAAATTGTAGAGTAAGTAAGCTAAAAAGCTTATAAACTACTATCTACGTTCTTCTAAAAAAAGTAGCTAAGAAAAAAAAGTTTAGAGAAGGCCTTAAAAGTAAAGTAAAAGAGGAGAAAAGTTAAAATAACTAAAAAGAGCTTACTAGCCTTTTTAATAGTTTTTTTGCGCGTTGTCTACGCGCTAAAGAGCTGTTAAATAAGCTAGTTAACCTCCTAGTTACTTAAAAACCTATTAGGAGAGAGTTGTCCTCCTAGAATCTTATAAGTTCCTTAGAGGTAAAGAGCTAATCTACTCTAACAATTAAACATCTATCTTTTTCTTTTTTATACTTTTTTTCTTTTATAATCTTTTATAAAATATATATTTTATATTAACAAGCTCTTTAAAGTGCTTAAGTTTTTGTTTTAATAAGTACTTAGTAAGTCTATTAGCTAGCATCTTAGCTATTAGTAAATATTTAATCTAAAATAAGCCTTTAGCATGCTTCTAGCAGAGCTATATGTTTTATATATTAATATAATAAAGCTTAGTAGTTATTTTTTCTTACTTTTTAATAACTAGGCGTATAATTTATTAGTTGTTGTAAAAAATTCTTTAAGCTCTTAAAACTATAAGCTTAAGCTCTTTAAATAGTTTTTTAAGCGCTATAAATTTTTTTACTATATACTTTAATGCAAGGAGCTTAGCTTTTATAGTTAAAGTTGTTACTATAGCTTAATAAGCTGCTTTTTAAACAATTAGCCTTTTAAAAAGCATAATAATAGATTTTTGAGAAAATTAATAAGTTTCTAAGTTATTTATAAAAAATGTGTCTCTATAAATAGTAAGCTTTTTACTATTATTTTTACTATATATAATACTTTTATACCTTGTATAGTAAAAGTATTATATAAAATAATTTATAGCCTTTACATAAGCTTTTAAAAAGTTAGTTAGAAAGTAAAAGAGCTTAAAAACTATATAGGTAGTGTTAGGACGCAGCATAATAGCTATATACAACGCGCTACTAACACGCTCTTAGTAGGCTTTAATTTAAGGCTTTAAGGCCTTTTTAAAATTTTTAACTAGCTTCTTTAAAAGTAAAAAAGTCTCTAAAAACCTACTAAGGGCGTTTAAATTAAATATTCTTGCAACTTTATTAATATAAGTATTATATAGTAGTAATATTATATGCTTTTTATAATTTTTTATAAGTTTTATTTTTAGAAACTTGCTTACTTCTTTTTTATTCTTAACTCTGTAAGTATCTTTAATTAATTTAAAAAGCTTATATGCTTTTGTTTAATAAAATTAGTAATTTATAAAGAAAATATTATTTACATAAAATATTAAAAGAAGCGCGTAATTCTTAGTATAGAAAAGACAAAGCTTCTTAGCTAAGGCTTATAGGCTAAGCTTTTTTAGTATGCTTAAAAACTTATTATACTATAATAATAGCAAGTTTTGTAAGCTATATAAAGCTTTCTTAAGCTTAATATACTTTTTTAGGCGCTTGTAACTATTTAGTAAGTTACATAAAACTATTATTTCTTTACTAATATTAGTATTAAAAAACGCGCTTACTATATTAAGCTACTAAATTTTTATATTAAACTTAGCTATAATTACTATTGCAAGTCTAAAGAATTGCGTAGCTAGTATTACTATATATGTTAAGTATAGTAAGTTTTTTATTTAAAAGTTTTCTTTTACTATAAGACGTGCTTTGCATTTAAGAAAGTAGCTATTTTTATTAAGCTTATAAGTAAATACCTATTTAAAAGAAAGAGGCCTAAAGTCCTTTAGAGTCTCTTCTTCTATCTAAGTACTTTTTAAAAGTAGAGGATTAATCTTTTTTTAAGCAGCCTATTTAAATAAAGTTTTTTATTAATAGTTATAGAAGACTTTTTATTTATTTAGAAGTTTTAGGAGATTATTAAAGTAAATTTCAAGTTAATTATTTTTTCTAAAAGCGACTACTATTATAGCGTAGACTGTAATTAGCTCTTAACTTTCTTAAAGCTAACAAAGTAGTACCTTAAGCTTAAGTGCCTTTAAGAAGTTATAAAGTAAGTACTATATGCCTGCACCCTCTACGTTAAGACTGCGTTAGTCCTTATTTTTTAGCCTTAAGAAGCTTCTTGTAAGAAGTCCTTATACTTTTTTTTATAAAGTTTTTTTACTAAAGAATTTTAAAAGACTTTAGCTAGTGCTGTAGAATTTTTAGCACTATACTAAGCCTCTTTAAAAGTGTTCTCTGCTTTTTTTAAAGACTGTAAGAGTTTCCGCGCGTCTATTAAGCTTAATCTACTAGTTATTTATAATTTCTAGGAGCTAAGTAGCTTATTACTACTACTTATAGCTTTTAGAGCTAGAGTGCCTTGCTTTAGTATTTGCGCTCTTAGAGAAGAAAGCGCTAGTGTTACTTTAGGTGTTAGTAGCTATCCTAAAGAACCTTTTTACTCTATATAAATTCTTTAAAAAGCGTTAGCCTAATGCTTTTTACGTACTTTTAGTATACTACTTATTAAAGACTATAGCAGGCCTTTTATAGTTTTTATTATTAGTTAATTACTTATTAGCTATAAGGCCTCTTATGTTGTTACTACTACTTAACTAATACTTGTAAGCTGCTTAAGTATTTCTCTAGCTTTACTAATTTTATTATTATTAATAGTGTGTACTATAAGAACTGCGTTCTGCCTTAGCAGCTTATAAGCTAGTTTTTAATAGTACAGCGTCTTGTTAAATATAATATTATATATTATAATAACTTAGTTAAGCGCTAAGACTTATACTTAGTATATGTTAAAAGCTCTATAGCCTACTAAGTAACTAATATAGCCTTTAGAAAAAGTCTTAAAGCTTTTTTTATATTACTTAGCTGCTTTATTTTTGTTTAAGAGATAGGCGCAGCAGCTATAAGCGTATATACTACTTTAATCTAGTTTTATGTTTGTTATAAGGCTCTTAAGAGGCTTTAGTTTATAGTACTTAAAGTACTCTCTACTTTATTAACTAAAGAGCTTATTTAGTAAGCGCAAACTGTACACGTAAAATAAGCTTATATTATAAAGCTATACTATAGCTTTAACAAATTCTAGCTAGAGTTTCTTAACATATTTATGCTTACTTTTATTTTAATTAACTTAGTTATTATTTTTTGTTCTACTTATTTAGTAGCTTTATTTAGTTTATATATGTATAGTAAAGAAGGCTTAATTATAATGTTATATTTCTTATACTATGTTTAGTACTATAATGTACTTTACTAAAAGAGCGTTAAAGGATTATTATTTTGTATAATTTTAACTATCTAGAGCTTATAATAAAACTTAATAAGAGCTTTAAGATTGTAAAAAGCTCTTATAATTTTTAAAATAGATTTAGCTTGCAAAATGTATATATAGAGCTTACTACTAAAGGCGTCCTTAATAACTTGTATCTATTGCTCTTCTAAACAACTTTAAGGCATATTAAATAGGTTCTATAAGAATCTCTAGTATAGTTAAAGAGAGAATTCTTTTAGTTACCTTAAGATAACTTATTTAGTATAAGTTAAAGCATAGTACTTATATTTAATATGTACTATTTCTTTTATCTGCACTTCTTGTGCTGTATTAATAAGTGCTTTTAGTGCTTTTAAACCTAGATGCCCTGCTCTAGCATGCTAAAGGTTTTTTAAGTTACTCTTTAGATATGTTTACTATAAGCCTCTAATAGGAGGCATTATATTTATAATAAGCTTTAAATAAAAGAATAGAGGCTTGTATTTAAAGAACAAAAAGTTAAAATAATGTTTAAGCTGTACTAGTACAACATTTTTACTAAGTATACTTTAGTAAAGTATATTGTTTAGGCCTAAGTACTAAACTCTTTTTCTGCGTAGGCGAGCTTCTAAGACTATATTAAGATAAAAACCTTTAATAACTACTACATTTATAAAAGTAAAATTCTTAGTCTTGTTGCTACGTGTTCTACTTAGAATTTAGCGCAGAATGCAAGTTCCTTAACTACTAATAAAGAAAGCCTAAGTACCTACTTCTACTATCTCTACCTCCCTCGCAGGTACAAAGGAGCCTAGTATAAGTAGTTTTTTACTATTTACTAAGTGTAACACAGCTTTACTGTTAAGTATAGTGCTCCCTAATAGTATATAGGCGTTGTAATTGCTAGTGTAGTATATACCTAAGCTGTTGTCTTTTTTAAAAAGCGCTAGGTTAATTAAAAATGCAATAATACTGCCTAAAAAAGCCTTTAACTTACTTTTTTCTTTCTAAAAAAGCTTATATTCTACTTTAACTAGTTTATATTTAAGTTTTTTAAACTAGTTAGTGTACAGGCGTTTCTAAATCTTCTTAGCTTTCTTTTTACTAATATTATGTTAGACTTTAGCGTAAGCTTTAATTACCGCTAAAAGCGTATAGTATTTTATAGAATTTTAGTAATACTGATACTCTTTATTATTTTTGTATAAGCACTTGTAGTTAACTTTCTAGCCTACGCTTTTGTTGCCTTAATTTCTGCAAGTTTTTAAGCTTCCTAGAGTAGCAAGAGCTTTTTCTATTAATTTAGCTAAGCTTAGTATGCTAACTAAGCGCTAATAAAGCATTTTTAAGAATACTTAACTAGTTTAGTTAAAGTTTAGATAATTTTTTTTAAGCATCTGCTATTATTAGTAAAGCGTTTTTGTTGTATTAGCCTAGTTAGGAGCGTATTTAACTTCTACAGTATCTAGAAAGTTAAATACAGTAAGCGCGCTGTCTACTTTAAAAATCTTTAGCTTTTTAGCTTTTAGTTAGCTTATTTGCTACTTATTGTACTAAGCTTGTACTTTTATAGTACTAAGTTTTGCTTTTTTAAGGCTTACTTAGTACTTCTAGCGTGTTACTATTTAGTTAACAGCGTCTGTTAGCGCTTGTTTAAGCTATAGTTATTTAATAAGCTTGTTAAGCGTTTAACTAGCACTGTCTACAAGTCTAATTATAATTAGAGCTAGTAACTACTTATTAATAGTTGCATAAACTTAATTTTAAATATGCTAAAAAGCACGCGCGTTTGCGGCCTAGTCTATATACTTTATGTAGTATTTATTAAGTTTTCTGTTATAGGCTTTAAGTTTTTTTTAAAATAAGTTCTCTGCAGGCGCTAAAGGCCTTAGAGGCAGCCCTATTAATATATTAATAGTTATAATAGCCTCTAGGTTAATATATTCTTAGACTTCTTTAAATTTAGCGTTAAACTTTAGCTAAGTGTACTAGTAAGTCTAGGTTACATGCTCTAAAAGGCGCACTAAGTTAGTAATCTTAAAAGAGTTGCTTACTATTGTTTTGCGTATAATTAGTTAGTAAGTTAAGAGGTATAAACTAATTTTTAAATAAATTAGAGAGTTTAAGCTACTACTAGCGTACTCTAGGTTGTGCAGAGAGAATCTAAACTGCAATTTAAAGCGCTAGGCTTATAACTATAAAAAATAAGGAGCTAGTTCTAACTAAGTCTAAGACGTGCTATTTATATAGACCTAGCCTAGAAAGGCTGCTGTTAAACTTAGAGGAGTTTAACACGTATCCTGCCGAGCTCGGGTGTAAGCTTATAAGTTCGGCGTAGATATTCTGACGTGAGGTTAGCTAGCGCGCGCTCAGCGCGTAAGCTGCTAGGCGCCTAAGCTTAGTGCTAAGGAGGCCTTGGGCCTTGAGGTTGGTACGTTATAGATACGACACAACTTATATGTAAATTTAGTTACGCATCAAAAAAAGCAACTAGAATAAGCTTAGTAAAAGTAAGTAGCTTAAGCTAATGTAAAATGCTATACTATACTGCTATACAATGTAATAAATTAAGTTTATATTTTAATAATAAACTAAAGTACTATTAAATAATTAAAAAGCTTATAAACTACTAGGCTAGCCTTTACTTAGTAATATAAGTTATTAATAAAAGACACGCCTATAAACAAGACTTACTTTTAAAAATAATTAATAATAGCACAAATCTCGTATGTTTTTCTTTACTTTTATAGCTAGCAGTTACTAAAGATCTACTTAATTAAGCACTAGCTTAACTAGTGCTAGTAGAAGTAAAAGATAGCAATAGTTACGCTTATATTAAATAGCTTATAGATAAATTTATTAATATTGCTTTTTTGGAAATAAGTAAGATTAAAGGAGACTAGGCGTATGAAATTAAATAAACAGATTCTTCTAAAGCCTACTTAGTATAACGCTAAAAACTACTTCAATTCTTATTATGCTAAACTTTTTAAACAGAAATATTTTACTAAGCCTACTTTGCTAGATCTTGCTATACCCCCTAATTAGACCGCTCTCTCTAAGGACGCAGATAATAGACAGAATAAATACGCTAGCGCTAATAAGAACTTAGCAGAAAAGCTTAAAAAGCTTACACACGCAATAGTAAAGGCTACTTAAAAAACGCCTAAACTACTAAGCTTTAAGCTATTAATACCTACTTTACTTTAATTACAGAGGGGTGATATGTAAAAAAAAATCAAAAAAGTTATTATATTTGAAGCTTTATAATTCTATGAGTAGAGGAGCTATACCAAAAAGAGTTGGTGATTTGAAAAGCCAAGAACTTTCTCTTTTAGTTACGCTGCTTAGTAAGCCGCATAGTCACCACAATTGATCCTGCAATTTCGCTCAAAATAAGAGGGAAAAAAAATAAAAATGAATTTTAGAATAACTTTTTTTGGAACGTGTAAAAATTGCTAATGAAAAACTATGTTTAATAAGGTTACGTAAGCATTATGTAAGCAGGTTATGGAGGGTAGTATCTTAATTACTTGAAGTATAATTTAAGGGTGTTAGAAATAGAGGTGTTAGAAATAGAGGTTGCGTATATAAGCGCTTATTACGTAATATATTAGTAAGCTTAAAGTATATTAAGTCCATTTAATCTTTTCAACTTAGTTTTTCTATAGCATCTTCTTCATAGCTTATAGTTTATTCTATTTTTGATAGTAAGTTAATAGTATATAAACATTATATAAGCTTATTACCTCAAATAGTAACATGCTAAAGAATCTTTTAAAAGTATTAGTAAGTACATTAAGTTCAATTATATTATAAAATGAAGCCTTTTTACTTCCTTTTGCGCTTAAACTAGGCTGTTGTACTAAGATCTTTTATAATGTTTAAAAACTACTTGATATAAATCTTATTAAAATTACTAGAAAATTAAACAAAAACCTAAAAAAATGAAATAAATATAGATTTCTTACAAGAATCTTATAGAACTTGCTAAAACAAGATATCTATATTGGAGAAAATCTAAAGAAAAAGCTCCCTTCAAACATAAGAGAGACCTTATAATGATTATTATTATACTAAGTAGAAACTTAAAAAACTTTAACTCTAGACTTAGAATTAGTTCTATATTATTGTAAGTTGACTATTAAGTACTTTTATAATGCTAAAGTAATAGGATACTTAACATAACAGAAGAAAAATGCTACAAGAGAGTTAGATTCTACTAAAATTATTTAATAGTTATACTTTACACTAGCTATAGTAATACTGAGCTACTAGGGAAGCTATAGGCTAGCTTACTAAGTGTTAGTAAGCTATTTTATAATATTATCTACATAAATCTCAAGAATAAGCCTTTAATTATAACTAGATAGTTTTTTATAGTACTACTCTAAAACTCTTACACTGAATATAGTAACTAGTCTTGTTCAATAATTTAAAATTTTTAGCGATTTTGATACGTTCAAAAAAAAGTAATACGGAAATTTATTTTAATCTTTTTTTCTCTCTTGATTTGAGTGAAATTGCAGAGGCGGCCGTGCTGACTAAGCAGCTTACTAAGCAGCGTGACTGAAAGAGAAAGTTCTAGGCTTTTCAAATCACTAACTCTTTCTGGTATAGCTCCTCTACTCATAGAATTATAAAGCTTCAAAATTAATAACCTTTTTTATTATTCTTTTCTTTGTCACCCCATTGTATTTATAAGCGCTGTAGTTAGTTATTTACTAAGTATATAAGTTATACTTATGATAGCAAACCTTCTTAAAGTTTGTAACTAAAGAATACTTTCTGTTATATAGTGTAGAAACACTGTTTACTTTCAATTTTGCGTTGCAGGGTTAAAGTAGTAAAAAATAGCTTAATAGTACGTTTTTTATAGGAAAAACTCTATAGACATGCGCAGCTTTTTATAAGCTATAAGGTAAATTTTAAAAGAAATTATAAAGTTTAGTAGTTTATACAAACCTTTTTCATGCATTTTTCTTTTAACTTATAATTTCTTTTTTATTTCTCTTTGAAGTAGCAACTATAGCTAGAGAACTAGCTATCTTTTTCTCTAGAAGAGGGGCACATGTAAGGATATAGTCTCTATCTACTTATTACTACATACTTTATAGCTAGCTTTATGGCTTCAGCCTTTTAAGACAACCTTTTAATGTAACGACACATTTTATAGACACCTTTTTAGTAAAAAAAGATATATTGCTAACAACAGGTATCTAGGCTTATGCCCCTTTATTTAGCATTACTAGCACGCAATTAGTGTGTTGCATGTTTAAATAGAAATAAAAATGCGCAATATCCTTTTAACTAACTATCTTAACTAATAATAATTTACTGCTAACTATAACTTCTATTATCTTTGTTGTTCTTTTAGCAGTGTTGTAGTTGCAGCGTTTCTAGTATACTCTTATACTTAAATATAAATATACAACAACAGCGTTACTATTTAGGCACAGCTCTTTTATTTCTAAAAGTAACTTATAAAATCTTCCTCCTTATTAGTTTGTTCTAGCTACTTAATAGCTGTTTTAACACACTTTTACTTTTTATAAAGCTACTATATAATCTTTTTACTAAAGTTATATTTATATAAGAAGAAATTAGTAAGATAATATACTATTACAATACTTAGACTATTAACATGCGTAGCGTATTTTATAAACTTACTGCTAAATAAGCTTTTTATAACTTTTATTATTACTTTAATATCTATAATATTAAACGCATTAATAAAGTGTTAATAAATAATAAAATTTAACTTTTACATTTACCTAATTACTATGAAAGCTACTACTAATAGCTCTTCTTTAACTAACTAAAAAGGCTACTTAATAAAAGTAAACGTAAACATTGTAATTTACTACTATAGCTTCTTATATAGTAACTTAGTAAGGTCTAACTTTACTTGATATAAGCTATTAGTCTTTGTGTTAAATAGTAAGAAAAATAGTCTAAGTATTATATTATTTATATATAAGTTGTTTATATGCAGTACTATATAGTGTAAGAAATTTTAAAAGTAAGAAGTAGTAGGTAAGAAGCTTTTATAAAGTGTTGTAGGCTCCTGCTACAGTAACGTACGTGTTATTACCCTCCTTTACCTTCTCTACCTCCTCCGCCTCTATCGCAATCTTGTTGCTAGCTATAAGCTAGCAATTACTATTAAATACAATTTAATTAGTGTTGTTCTTTAGTACTTACAGCAAAATTTTTAACTCTAATTTTGCTTAGTAGTCTAAGCTTTTCTGCTCTAAGCGCCTAGCCTGTAGACCTTATCTACTTACTATTTAAATTTTGTTAACTACACGCAATCTTTTTTTGACTTTTGCAACTAATTAGTAGAGGGCAGCTGCTTTTTACTTTTTTAGAAAAACTATTTTGACTACAACAACAACCACCACCTTTGATACCTTAAAAATAAATAGCTAGCTTTAAAGTATGTAGCTAGAGATAGAGGCCTACCTTACTACTTAGTAAGCACTAGTACTAGCCGGGCGAAGCACTAGGCTTAGCACCTACTAAGCTAGCACTAGCTCCTCTTCCTCTACTATATAGCTGCTCGCATACTTAGCCTCTTCTAGGTCTGTGTCTGCTATTCTCTACTCTGAATACAAGCTGTCATTTAACTAGCCTTTCTTCTGTGCGTAGAGTCTGCCTTACATGTAAGTAGTAGAAACTATTTTCTTTTTAACCTTATTTTTCTAACCAAATTAATAGTACTTTGTCCTAGCACTGTGCTCTTGCTTAATAGCAGACTTGTCTGAAAATCAAACTTTATTGAAGTTTAATTTTTTTAAGGTCTTCAAGCATTTCTTAGTGTAAATATAATAATTAGAAGCCTTTTTAGCGTCTAAAGAAGTCTTTTTTTAAAGAATATTGACAGAATAGTTCTCTTCTCTATGAAAGCGCTATAAGCTTCTTACAGAAAGATCTAGACTATTTTCTCATAAAAGACGTCAATTTGTCTGTTCAGGGCTTCTAGTAAGGTCTCTATTAAGCACTCTATTAGCTTTATTTAAGATCTTTGTAGCACAATCTTTTTCGGTCTAAAAGTAGATAAAAAAGCTTTTTTGTTGTTTAATTTAATAAACATTATTAGTAATACTATGAGAAGACTTTTCTGATATATTATAAATTGTAGCAATAAGCTTATTTTATAAATACAAAGTATAAACTTCTTGCTTAAACTTGGAAAGACCAAGAGACATAGAGGATATACAACGAAAAAAGTAAGTTAGAATAAATAAGAGAAGTTGTTATACTAACAGACTACTAAGCTATTACGTATTTAACGCTTACGTAAGGCACTTCTAATTTTTCACCCTTGAATTGAACTCTAAGTAAGTAAGATTTAAGCCTCCGAAATTCGCTTACTTTATACTTTCGTAAGCTAGACCCCAATTTTTTCTTAACAATTCTATATGTTTATAAATAAGTTATGCTGAAATTTATTTTTTCTTTTTTATCTCACTTTAAGCGAGATAACAGGCGCAATCGTGCTAACTAAGCAGCTTAACTGTTTAAAAGTATCAACTACTTCTAGTAGCTCTCTATGGTAAACATTTTAGGTAAGTTCTACTCTAACAAATATTTTTAAATTAGAATATACTAGTTTTTATTTCTTGTCTATGAACTGCTACAATAATATAGCTCTAAGTGCATAGTCTAACGTATTAGTCTTGACTTACGTTTTTTGTTTTTAATTGTATATCTTTAGGACAAGTGCTTTAAGAAATATTTATTTCATTTATGTTAAACCTTTTTATTGTTTTTTGTGTTAACTGAATTCAATTTTTTTTTGGTAATTCTCAAAAGGCGTAAAGTAATTTTGAAGTAATTCCTGATAAACTTTTAATAGTAGTAAGTAAATCCCTAAACAGATTAAATATTCTTAGCTATGTTCCGTGTTAGCTATTCTTGTACAGCTAAAATCTTTTTTCAATTTATTTCAACTCCTTTTACAAATATTATAAAGCCTAGAAATTTATCTTTTTAATATTGAAGTTGCACTTCTCTAGCTGTAAGTATACATAATTATATATTTAAAGTTTTTTAAGCACTCTCTAAACATGCTCTATATGAATCTTAAGTGTTCCGTTAGAGTACACTAGTATATTATCTGAGTACACTGTAAGAAACATTCTAAAGTATTTGTAGATTATATTATTAATTACTTATTAGAAACGTTACAAATGCGTTTCAAAATTGAAAAGCCACAACTATAGATTTAAAAAGTTTATACTTTGTTTTACACGCTATTAAATTCTTATAACCTTCTTGAATTTGTGTTTAGTAATATCCTTCTTAAACGAAAATTTTTATAAACTTCTTAGCTCTTCCCACTTAATTTATAGGCTCTATAATTAGTAGTAAAAATTGTTAGTTCTTCTATGTTACGCTATTAAACTTCCTAAAGTTAATTCATAGTTACTACTTCTTATTAAGCTCTTTTACAAAAAGAACAAGTAAAGCTATTAGGCCTACTTTTTGTTCATTAAATCTCTTCTTTAGATTCTTTTCAATGTAATCCCTAGGTTATTATTATGCTTAGGCGATATTAAGTATATTAGTCCTAGGCTTAGCTTAGCTTTATTATTTTAGGTAATCTTATAATTCTATTTTAAATTATTTCTTAGCTCTTCAGCCTCGTTTTTTTAAGAGGCTCCTTTAACTTGTTATTCTAATGCTATCTTAGTACTTCTAGTAGAAATAGGTGTTTTTTATAGTTATAATTTATTCTATTTATAAAACTTTTATTTTCTAAAATCTAAAATATAAATTCTTTTAATTTTAATTAGCAAGACCTTGCTAGATCTCTAGCCACAAGTTAAGCTTTAATGTATTAAGAGTATCTCTTTACGTACTCTAGCAACTTTATGCATAAGTTCTCTTCTACATAAGATTGCGAGATATTGCATCATCTACTACGCAAGCTATTGCGTAAGTACAGATCTTTCTAGAATGCAAATAGCAAGTATATAAAGACTGTAGTTTGGCTTGTAGTTAGAAACTAAGAGATAGTTTTAAGAGAAAACAATTACAATTGAGCAGTTGTACAATACAATAATAAGACTTCATTACTCTCTTCCCCTAGCCACTATATTTTATTCTCTTATACTTTCTATCCTACCTCCGCACCTCATCCTCAATCTTTAATAGGTTATAAGCCTTAGAGATTGAATCCTCAACAGGTTATGAGCCCGGAGGTCAATTCGCAACACTAAGTATTATCTTTATTTACTAGTTAATAGCTGCGTGAAAGGCATCTAGCTAATTGTAACTAATTAACATGTCTAGTTCTTCTACATCTAAATTGTTTATATTTATCTAGCACTCTATGGCTGCTATCTATAGCTTTGTTTATTCAGTCTCTAACTGTATCTTGCTGTCTCTATATTTTAAATGTTACTCGTTAGCTAGTATTAATAAAATTAGTTCTCTTTAAATCTAATATAGTACTTTATATTCTTTTACTACTTGTAGGAAGATAATTATTTGTAAAGCCCTGCTATTAATAAGGGCTAATGTATTCTTAATTTAAATAAATATACTTGTAAGTAACTCTCTTACATAACTATTATCATTCATACTTTTCTAATGGTTTTTTTAATTATACTTTTATTGATGTAACCTTGTCTCAAGTAGTATCTTACTTTTTTACCTACTTGCTCTTTCTCTTACTAAGAGAGTAGCCTATACTATACTTGGTACTTCAGTTTATTAAGCAGCGAGTATTATAATAGAAGCTCTAATAAAAGTTTTAGTTAGGTATCTCTTGCCTAAATGCTTATTTTTTTAGCTCGAGCTTCTTTGCTTTGTAAATTAGGCAGTCTACTGCCCTATAAATATTTAATAATACATTAATATAGTAGTAGTTGTCTACCTAATATATTTTCTTAAATTATTACTAATAAAAGTTACAGTTCTCCTTGCAATGCGTCTAGAGGAGTTAGTAAGAAGTTTCTACTTCTTTAAGTTTATAAAAGTAGCATTTGTTTGCTAAGAATTCGTCTGCATATAAGTTTAAATAGTAGTATTAGTTTTAGTCTACCTTACACTCCTTTTATCATATTATTAGAACTTGTAATAAAGCTTACAGTTGTACTATTATAACTCTTTATATTCTTTAGTATCTTTTACTTTTTTAGCTTCTTATTTCTTTACTTTAGCTACTAGATTTTTAAAGTAGAGTTGATAGTATATTACTCAATATTTAACCTTCTTAGCGTTCTTGCTAGTAATAAGAATTCTTGCTTAAATTATATATTTGTTAACGTAGTGCGTTGTTGCTTTATACAACTAATATTAGTTATAAGCTAATTATTCTAGTATAACTTTATTCCTGACTGTTTAATTTGTTAGCTGTAGTTTACTTAAAGTAAGAACTTTATTATCTAGTTTTAGTAATAATATAATCTTATAGCTGTTTATTAAGTATGCCTTCTTGTTAAGAAGTAGGTTGCTTAAGTTGTTATCAAGCTCAATTCAAGCTAAGTATAGTGTTCTTTATCTACTTATTTCTATTTTAAAAGCTATCTATTTAACTTATTTTTTGTTGCAGTTTCTAGCAAATTTTCTTACTGTACTCTATTAAACATCTACGTTATTATTTTAATGCTTTTAGCATTTTCTTTTAAAAATACTATTAAACTTTCTTTTTTAGATACTTTTATCTTAAGCCTGATCTTATACCTTATGAATTATAATAGCGTTACTATTTTTATTATACAAACTGCGGTGTTATTATGTTAGCTAAGTTAAGCTAAAAGTTTTTTTCTAATTATTTTATTCTTAAAGCCTGTTATTAATGCGCGTAGCCAGCTTTACTAAAGGATATAGTATATTAAGCTTATAATAGTATATAATGCTGTCTCAAATTTTCCTTCTTAGGCTTACTTTAAACGCTATTTAAATTGCCTAATTGTTCTAATTGATTTATGCTTATAATTAGTTAAATTCCGCTGTATATACTAATGCTAAGGTAGTCTGCCTTAAGCAAATCATATTCTTCTTAAATTAGTTCTATGTGTCTACTTCTTTTATTCGCGTTTTATTCTTTATTTGAATTTTTTTCAATTTACAAAAAAAGCCTAGGTTCTAGCCTTAATCTTTTTATAACCTCTATTCAGTAGATAGTTGTCTATATAGAGTTTTAATTAGTCTAAAACTGTGTTATTTATAAATATACTTACTAAAATTTTCTTTTTTTTACTAGTAAAAACCTCATTACATGTGCAATATAAGTTAGTATAGGTTAAAAATACTTATAACGTGTTTCCTGGGTTGATGGCTAACCCGGTATGTGGCTAAGTGAACACTAAGCGCGACACCTGCGCTTCAACTTCGCGCATTACGAACACAATATATTAAAAAAATATAGTAAGCTAATCTATACTTTAGACTTGTTGCTATTCTTAAAATTTTCTATTTCTACTTTATAAGTGTAAGAGTTGTGTTCTTTCTTACTACAACGTCTGCAGTGCGTTACACCGCGCACCTTACGCGCAGGTCTTTTGCTAGCATTACAACTACTACTATTCTTCTTAGCAATTAAGTTTCCTACTTCCTTTACTATTAAGGTCTCCTTTATTTATATATTCTTTTATTTTCTTAACTAACACTTTATAAGTTTATTAATTGCGCTTTACATGCGCGGTTGTTTTTTCTATAATAATACTATATTATGTGCAATTTGCTGCGCGCTTTTACTTAGCTATTAAATCCTTTTATTTAATAAGCTTATAGAAGACTTATAACAGTTTAAAATTCTTTATTAAATAAATATAGCCTGCGCTTTAACTTTAAGCGCATTGCACAGTGTCTGCGCCTTCTATACGCCCTACTTTAGTAGTAATAGTGCTAAGGTCTATAACTTTATGTTAAGTTTTAATAGAATAGCTTATAAGTTATATAGGACTAGCTTAGCACTCATAAAGCCTGCTTTAATATTTTTTATTATTAAAAACTGCTTAAAAGCTAGTTTAAATGCTTAAAGAAAGGTTTTCTTACTAATAAAGTATATATAGTTACGTGCTAAAGCTAAAATTTAGTTACTATACTTGCGCTTTAATAGCGCAAAACAGCTAATATTAAAAGGCTGTAGTAGATATAATAAGTGTAGAGATATATAAAGAAAGATTATTTTCTTCTTTTTATAAATATTTTAAAATTTAAGCAAGCTATAACTCTTATAGATGTCTATAATAAGTAGCTAGTACGTACTTATAGCGCTCTACCTTGTATACTTATTAAAATGCTCTAACTAGGCAAGAGCAAGTTAGTTATTAGTCTAGCTATTAAGACTTACGTTAAGAATTTAATTATAAGGTAGATTTTTAAACTAGATGTTAATAAGTACGTTACCTGCAAAGATAATAAAAAGAAAAAGTAAGTACTTTATAGTACTTACGCCTTAGATTATAGTAACCTACTTATAGTTACCTAGCTAAATTCTTTTTTTTTCTTGATCTTTCTAAGCCTGTAATAACTATCTATAATAAAATCTTGCCTATTATAAAGCTAGTCTTATTAAAGTTGTAGATATTGTTATTTCTAATCTCTTACTTCTGTTTTGTTGCTTGCACTAAACTAAACTAGCGCTTAATAAGCGCTAGATCTTTGTAAGTAGTACGCTAGTAATTATATAGCTAGCTCTAGCGCGTACAGAGCTTAAGAGTCCTGTTAACAAACTTATTAACTTAGTTTTTTTTAATAAGCTTACTACTGCGCTTATGTAGTAGTTTATTAGCTATTTCTTAAATAGTAGCCTTTGTAGGGGCAAATCCTCTTATAGACTTATTAAGGATATACTTTATAATAGCCTTCTCTTTTAATATATTAATGTGCTTTACGTGCGCTACTTAGTTGTGTTGCGTGCGTTTTCTGTTGTATTATTAGGCTAGCATTCTCTAAGAGATATTATATAGCTTTACAGCTTAATTAATGCTTTAAAGGCGTCTTGTATTAAGATTAGAGATAGCAAGCTGTATATTAGCTTTAGTATAAGACATAACGCGCTTGTGGTTAAGACATAACGCGAAGTTAAAGCGCAGGTGTCGCGCTTAGTGTTCGCTTAGCCACATACCGGGTTAGCCACCAACCCGGAAAATACGTTAGTTTCTTTTTGATTTTTTTTCTTTTTGTTTTTTTTTCTTTTTGTTTTTTTTTCTTTTTACGTAGCTCTATCTTCAGTCATTTTTATAGTCATAAGTTATTTATTTAAAGTAGCTATTACTTGCTTAAAAGCTGATAATTATATTAATTATTAAGGCTACTTACTGTGCCTAGACATAGGCCTGTCATCTAAAACTCTTAATCTCCTAGGCGCTAGAGTTGCTTTTAGTATTAGTGTTAGATGTATGAAGCATTTTATTATTTCTAGAAATTAATTAGCTTAGTATAGAAAGCTTTAGACCTTAAGCTATATTATCCTAAGTAATCTTTTAAGATACTATTTTATATCTTAATTACTTAACTTGTTGGTTAAACCATCTACTAAGATTTCTAGTATTTAAAGTCTTAGATAAGGTGAAGCTATACTTCTCTAAGCTTAGTTTATACTAAGGCAAGGTAAACTAAAGTAGTAGTCTATAAGGTATTGTAGGAATTATTTAAGTAGAAAAAAGTTGTTAATATTAACTTAAAGTAAAAAATACTTGTTAAAGAAATAATAAAATTACCAGTTATTAATTTATGAAATAAATAAACTATTTAAATTAACTGTAGTAAGTGTCATAATGAGATTTAATATATTTTTATACCTATTGCCTTTGTGCTGCTATTCTATATACCTCTCTTAAGAGGGAGGTTAGTAATAGCGTTGCTATCTCTTTATGCACAGCCAACCCGGATAGCAAGCCTTAGCAGGATAGCAATTACGTAATTAGGGCCCCGCGCGGATCATTGCCTTCTGGCGTAGTGGCTAGTTAACCCTCAACCCCCATCTATACGTCAAGAAGAGAATTCTTCTTGTTACTTGTAACACATAACGTGTTTCACAAGCGAGTCGCCAACCCAAGCAAGTCGCCAACACTAAACCAGCGCGCCACCTGCGCACAACTATCGCGTACACGCAACACAGTTTTTTAAAAATTGTAGTAGCTAATTTATTCTTTAGATTAATTACTATCCTTAAAATCCTCTATTTCTACTTTACAAGTGTAGGAGTTATGTTCTTTCTTACTACAACGTCTGCAGTACACTACGCCGCGCACCTTGCGCGCATGCCCTTCGCACGCATTACGCTCCTCACCCTTCTTCTTAGCAATTAATTCCTGCACTTTTTTTACTGTTAGGGTCTCCTTTATCTAAATATAATTTTATTTTCTTAACTAATGCTTTATAAGCTTATTAATTGCGCTTTATATACGTGCCTGTTTCTTTTGCAATAATACTATATTATGTGCAATATGCTGCGCGCCTTTACTAAGCTAGCAAATTTTTTTATCTAATAAGCTTATAAAGAACTTATAATAGTTTTACATCCTTTATTAAATAAGCATAGTTTACGCCTTAATCTTATACGCATTGCGTAGTGTTTACGCCTTCTATGCGCTCTACCTTAGTAGTAATAGTGCTAGAGTTTACAACTTTACGTTAAGCTTTAATAAAACAGCATCTAGATTATGTAGGACTAGTCTAGCACTTTTAAAGCTTACTTTAATATTTTCTGCTATTAAAGCCTGTTTAAAAGCTAGCTTAAATACTTAAAAGAAGAATTCCTTGCTAACAAAATATACACAGTTGCATACTAAAGCTAAGATTTAGTTACTATACTTACACTTTAATAGTGTAAAGTAACTAATATTAAGAAGTTGTAGTAAGTGTAATAAATGCAAAAGCATATAGCAAAAAATAATTTTCTTCCCTTTATAAAAATCTAGAAATGCTAGTAAGCTATAGCTTTTATAGCTATTAAGTATAAGCAGCTAGTACGCACCTACAGCACTTAACTTTGTATACTTTTTAAAGTGCTTTATCTAGGTAAGAGTAAGCTAATTATTTATCTAGCTATTAGGACTTACTTTAAAAATCTAATTACGTAGTAAGTTCTTAAACTAGACGTTAATAAGTACGCTGCCTGCAAAGATAATAAAAAGTAGAAGCAGGTAGCCTGCAGCTCCTACGCCTTAAATAATAGTAACTTACTTATAGTTACTTAGCTAGATAACCTTCTTTCTTTTAGCTACTTTTAAACTAGTAATAACTATCTGTGCTAAGATCTTACTTATTATAAAGCTAGTTTTATTAAAATTGTAAACGTTATTGTTTATAATCTTATACTTTAGTTTTGTCTCCTATACTAAGTTAAGCTAGCGCTAGACAGCTGCAAGATTCTTACAGGTAGCTTACTAATAGTTGTAAGAATAGCTCTAGCGCTTATAAAGCTTAAAAGTCTACTTAATAAAGTTGTTAACTTAGTTCTTGCTAATAAGGTTGCTTTGCCGCGCTCTAAGAAGTTTATATACTATTTTTTGTATAATAAACTTTAAGGGCGCTAGACCTTATGCAGACTAGTTAAGAACTTTTTAGACTATAGCTTCTTCTTCTAATATTGTTATGCGCTTTAAGTTTGCTTTTCAGTTATGTTACATGCGCTTTCTAGCGCGTTAGTTAATCAGAGTTTTTTAAGGTAGATTATATATGTTTGCAGCTTAATTAACGCTTTAAACGCGTTGCGAATTAATATTAGAGATAGCAAGCTGTATACTAGCTTTAGTATAGGTCTTTTAGGCTTGTTGTAGTTAAAGCATTTCGCGATTGTTGTGCGCAGGTGGCGCGCTAGTTTATTGTTAGCGACTCACTTAGGTTGGCAACTAGCTTGTAAAACACGTTAATATTAAACTTGCCATATAAATTGTAAAAATAAAATTAAATTTTTCCAGATTAATTGCTTTATTTACTAGTACTATAATAAGCTTATTTCAAAATAGATAAAAGGCATAAATTATAATTGCTATAAGGCTAATTTTAGAAAGAAGTATAGCTTATACTAAGATTTTTTACGCAAGATTGTTAAGCAATACTATGTTAAAGCGCGTTTTATATATAGTACAGAGGGGTGACAAAAAAAAAGATGTCCAAAAAGGGTTTTTTTTTGAACCTTTATGTTTCCATAACTAGAAAGGCTATACCTAAAAAGGTTGGTGATTTGGAGAGTCAAAAACTTCCTCTTTAAGAGAGGCGGCTTAGTAAGCTACTTAGTCAGCACAATTGCGCCTGCAGTCTCGCCCAAAATCAGAGGGAAAAAAAAGTAAAAATAGATTTTGGCATAACTTTTTTTTAAACGTGAAAGAACTGCTAAAAGTTATATATATTGCATAACAGTATTTATTCTCTTGAGTGTGTTAGTTCTAAGAAAATTACAACATTAACTATTAAGTAATTAAAAAACTTATTTATACCTTTATGTTACGGCGCAGGCAAGACTTACGGATTAGTATTAGCAGAAGGGATCACGGCAAGGCATATGGGAGTGCGTTATGATCCACAAAGAAGCCTTAATTCAAATAAGACACTTATAGGCCTTGTACAAAAGGTTATTAAAAATCTATAGAGCAACTATAGGTTCTAAGCTATCTTTATGCCTGCAATCTAGGCTAGGACTAGAGTACGTCCGATACAGATAAAATCCTAAGATAACAGTAAAAATAATAAAATTATAACGTGTTTATTTTACTACCCCCTTCTTAGTAGTTAGCTAGTCCTGTAGCTAAATATATTTTTTAACATGTTTGTTATTTATTTATTATTAACCTTATAACGTCTTTTATTGTTATTGTTAACTTCTAATAGGCAGTTATCGCGACTTGAACTTAGAGTAGTTTTAGACTAGCCTTAAGCGTTTGCTATTTTAATATTATAACAACACGTTGTGTCTAATTTTTCTACTTTTTTAAAACACTACATATACAGACACATATACAAATACATATACACATATATATACATACACACTATACTTCTGTATTGCCCTCTAGAGGCTTTACTATAGGCGTATTGCTTTATTTACCTATAGTTAGTGCGCGCCTTTGCGCAAGGTATTCTTAAAGTTAAACATTAGTTTAACTTTAAAACGTCTAAGAAATGCGCTTACTAAGCATAGTAGAAGAAGAAGTGCTCTTTTATAAGTTTAATATATTATGCCTTTCTAAACCTAAGGTTAACTTAGATAGGTACTAAATTATATTAAAAAAGAGTTTTTTAAACTTCTTACTACTACAGACTTCTTCGCTGATGTAGAGCATAAGAAGGATTTAGTAGAAGACTACCTCTCTGCTAAAAAGCAGGTGTAAGCAGCAGCCTTTATTCTAGCTAAAAAAGTTTAGGTAATAAAGAGCTAGAAGAAAACGCTATTTATAGCTTTAATTATAGTTTTAACTTACTAGGTCCTCTTAAAGATTTAAAACGCTGTTTATCTACTAAACAGCTAAGTTGCTTTTTTAAAGGCCTTTGCTTGCTAGGGCAGAACTAGCAGTAGTAGTCTAGTTACTCCGCTAGGGGAGGAGGATAATAAGCAGCGCCTCTAGAGGGAGGCAGGTAAGGAGGAGAAGAGCAGTAAGCTCTCCTCTAGCTCCTCCTTCTTTTATAAGGAGAAGAAGCGATTCTCTCTAAATCTTTAAGTAAGAGTAGAGGGTAGAAGGGTAAAATTAAAAGTAGTTTAGAAGTAGCCTAATTATTTTACTAAATACTTATTAAGAGAAATTTTTTCTTTTTTATTTATTATTATCTTATAGTAAAGAGATGTTCTCTTTTTTTAACTTTTAAGCTATAATCTACTTTACTAAGAACTTTAGAGAACCTAAACGTGTAAGGTTTTTTTTATAAAAGGCTTTAAGTTTATAAAAAGCTTTTATAAAATTTAAGGCTAAGTACTAAGTTAAGTCTAAATTATATTAAACTTAGCTAATATAGTATTTTAACTTTAAGTAATATACTTTACTAGCAAGAATATTATTAACTTTCTATTTTTTACGCCTTAAATTAGGGTAGAAGCTAGCCTAAGAGCTTCTTATTTAAAAAGTAGGTTCTAAGAATTTTTGCATAATAGTTTTAGTACAAAAATATTATAAATTTAAGACTTCTCTAGTAACTTAAAAGAATATAAGTAACTAACTTTTTTAAAATCTTTAAAAAATTCTTTTTATTTAGCTAATAGTTTCTAGCTTAAGAAATTAGTTGCAAGGTTTTTTATATTAAAAGAAACTATATTTATAATATTTTAATCAATTAAGTAGCAGTAATAATTTACTATAGTTTGTATTTAATTTTTAGCTTTTTTTTAAAGAAATCTGTGCTGTTTCTTAGGCGTTGTGTATTTAAGTAGCTAAGGCTAACGCGTTTTTATAGTTTATTTTAGTAGTTAAAGTAAAAGTGTTAGCTAGCTGCTTTTAGTGTTAGCTCTGTCTAAGATTAAATCCGTATAGAATCTAATACAGGGACATGCCTAGGGTAGAATAAAGTAAAAATATTTGTGCTCTATTAATTAGAGGCAGTAGTCTACTCTAATGATCTTAGTAATAGAATACAAACAGCTAAAGCCTTTAGTTTATATATTTGTTTATAATCTCTATCTAACTGTTAGTCTTTTTATAGTAGGCTGTTAATAGTTTAATTTTAACGCCTAGGATTTAATAGAACTTAGACTAGAAACTAATATAAACTAAGGCCCTTAGTTAGAAATTATAGTATTAGGTATATAGCTAGATCAGTATATTTATTAAATAAATAATTTAGCTATACTTTTTTTGTTAATTATTTTGTAATAAAAGATAGAGATAGCCTGTTTAAATAATTAATTAATTATAACTATAATTTAATAGTAACTAGCTTTATTTAGAAAGAATTTCTTAAAGTTAATATACAAGTGTTGCATTAAACAATTAAAAATTAATAAAGAGTGAATTATTCTAGAGATTTAGGTCTATCTTAAATATACCTTGTAATAGGCTATGTAGTTCTATATATACCTTTTGTAGGTAGCCTTTATACCTTTTTAGTAATATTTTAGAACAATTAACTAATAAGTTTTAATAGCGCTAAAGTAAGTAGAAGAAACCTAGTTATATGCTTTTTAAATTTTCTAAGTATAAAGTATAAAGTTAAATAGTACACAAATATAGTTTAAGTACAAAAGTAATTTGTTTTTAATTTAGTACTTATTTAGCAATAAGTTATACTCTTTTTAAAATGCAATACAATTTATTTACAAGACAAATTTAATTAATTTTAGTATATTTAAAGTTATAGGCCCTAAGGTAGCTTTAACTACAGGTAGAAACAAAATCTAAGCATAAAGTTAAGTAATATAAGTAAAAGCAAGGTTAGAGTTAATTTAGTTGTCTAGTTAGTGCAGTCTAAGTAGAACTTATAAACAGTTATTAGTTTTAGTAGACTTTAAGTTTCTTACATCCTGCTTGCGCTGCAAAAGAATATCTACGCAGGCGTTATTCTTTCTAAAGGTGTATTAGATGTAAAAGAAAAATAAGGCAAGTTTCTTAGCTTAACGTACTTGCCTAGCGTTTAAGACATTTATAGTTATAAAGTACTTAAGTAAATAATAGTTTAAATACACGTTAATTCTAAAGTAGGCTATTGCTAATTTAGCTTGCTACTTGTTAAACCCTTTAATAATAACAAAGAGTTCTTTATTATAAATCTCTTAGTTTAGGTTAGACTTAGATAGAACCTTACTAAAGAACGCTACTAGATTTATTTTTTTGTTTAGTTGTTTCTAAGAAAGTACGCCTGTAACAACACTATCTAATACATTAGTCTTTACCTTGGTATTATATTTAGAGTAATAATAGTATAAGGTAGAGATTTTTAGTAATGCAGCTTTAAACTTTCTAAAAGCCTTCTTGCAATCTAAATTCAATATAAATAGTTTTAAAGGGTTTTAGAGTGCGACAAGTAGTTTAGTAATCTATAAGTATTTTAGTATAAATTGCTAGTAGAACTTAGTAAACTTAAAGAACAATCCTATACCTATAATAAAGATTTACAGAGCAACTATAGGTCCTAAGCTGTCTTTATACCTACGATCTGGGCTAGGACCGGAGGAGGTCCGATACAGATAAGATCCTAAGATAACGGTAAAGATAATAGAGTTGCAACGTGTTCGTTACACTTTATTCTTAATATTAAAATAAAACAGCTTACTAATACTTAGTGTACCATATTATAGGTTTTATAGTAGCTAAATTATAGTTTACTCAGAATGAACTATATTCATAAGATATCTGTAATTAAAATATACTTAATAATATTATTAGCTAATTATTATACTAAATACTATGTTATTCTAGTACTGTAACAATACTTAATATCAAACTTATAAAAAAATTAACTTATTCTACGTCTCTATTGTCTAGTTTTATAAGTTCTTACATATTATATTAATTACTACTATACTCATTTCCTGAAGTTTAAATGCATCTCATACTTAAAAATACTTATATAATAGACGTTTTTTTTAAAGTTATATAGTATGTTTTTTTTAAAAAAGTGTATATGATTTAATTCTATAAGTTATCAGTTTTATTTTATAAACATTGATAAATATATTTTACAAGGTAACTGTTTTAATCTTTCAAAGATCTTGGTAAGAAAGCTAAATTTAGGCTTAAGAGTATATAAAAAAAATCTTTATTTTATTAATATTGTGAGTTTTACTTTTCTTAAGTATTCTTAGCATATTACTATAATAGAAAATAGGTTTATTTTATTAATAAAGAAAATAAATTTAGTAACTAGAAAAACAGTCACTATAAGCAATAAGAACTATAGTATAGAAGAATAAAGTAAAAATAAGTAAAACTAGCTAATATAGTATAAAATTACTAAGCTATTATGTAATTAGCGCTTAATTATATAACCTTTAATATTTTTAAGTCTTAATTAAACTCTAAGAAAATAAGGAATAAGCTTTAAAAACTTGTTTACATTATGCTTCCGTATGCCTTTTATATATACCTCTTAAGTAAAGATTTTTACACGTTCAAAAAAAAAATTTATTAAAATTTAATTTTACTTTTTTTCTTCTCTTATTTTGGGCGAGATTGCAGGCGCAATCGTGCAGACTAAGCAGCTTACTAAGCCTCCTCTCTTAAAGAGAAAGTTCTTGGCTCTTCAAATTACTAACCCTTTTAGGTATAACCTTTCTGGTTGTAGAAATATAAAGCTTCAAAGATAACAACTATTTTGGCATCTTTGTTTTGTTACTCCTCTGTATAAATAAGAAAAGCTTTCTTCTTAGTATTTTAAGAAGATTAAAGAGGATCTTCAAGAAGCCTTTGTACAAGTAAGAAAAAAAAGAAGTACTATCTAAAATAGCTTGCAAGAGTCGATAACACTCCTAGTCTGTATTTACACTAATAGATTTTACTTAGCGCCTACTTTTATATATAAATAAACTTTCAGATTACTGAAGAATAATTGTTTATAAGCTTTTAATTCTAAAACTTATTAAGTTTAAATTACCTCATTACTCTCCAGCTAGAGAAATAATAACATTAGTCTTGCGTAGCTAAACCAGATGTATAATAAAGATACAAAAGCAAAGGCTTAATCTTCTTATACATTACTTATTCTAGATAGCTATAGATTTTACTTTACTATATTCTTTACTTAGTAGTTTAATTGAAATAAGATTCTTCTTATACTTTATCTTCTTTGTTTAACCTGTATACTGTAGCTTTTTAACATTACTTTGTTTAAGCCTCTCTTATTAGGTTACTAAGCTAAGATTTCTAGATTTCTAGAGAGGAACTAGGGCCTTACTTTAAGAAGTAAAAAAGATTTCGTTTACCTCTTCTACTAAGCCTAGTGGGTCTGCTTTTAAGGAAATAACATTATTAAAGGCTTTAAAGGCTATATGCCTCTTACTTTTTAATTTTAAAGTTATATTAGAAAAGTTTAGTATTAGGAGCTCATTAAATAAAGGAAAGTTTAAAAGCTTAAGTGCCTGAAACTATAACAAAGTTAAACGCCTACTACGCAAAGAAGTAGAAATTTAAAATAATAAGCAAGCTTAAAAGATAAGCTATGCTTATTACTAGCCTTTTGAGACAACCTTTTGATGTGACCACACATTTTGTAGACACCTTTTTGGTAAAAAATGATTTATTGCTAACAACAGGTATCCTGGCTTATGCCCCCTTGTTCAGCATTGCCGGCACGCAATTAGTGTGTCGCTCTAGCATATTTAGACAGAAACAAAGATGCGCAATATCCTTCTAACTAACTGTCTTAACTAATAACTATTTACTAATAACCGCAACTTCTATTGTCTCTGTCGCTATTTTAGCAGTGTTGTAGTTGTAGCGTTTCTAGTATACGCCTATACTTAGATGTAAACATACGACAACAGCATTACTATCTAAGTATAGCTTTTTTATTTTTAGAGGTAACTTACAAAATCCTCCTGCTTATTAGTTTGTCCTAGCTACTTAATAGCTGTTTTAACACGCTCTTGCTTCTTATAAAGCTACTTTAAGGTTTCTCTACTAAGGTTGTATTTGCGCAGAAAGAAATTAGTAAGATAATATACTATTACTACACCTAGACTATTAACATGCGCAACGTATTTAATAAACTTGCTGCTAAATAAGCCTTTTACAACCTCTATTATAACTTTAACATTTATAATACTAGACGCATTAATAAGGTGTTAATAAATAACAGAATTTAACCTCTACGTCTACCTAATTACTATAGGAGCAACTGCTAATAGCTCCTTTTTAACTAACTAAAGAGGCCGCTTAATAAAAGTAAACGCAGGCTTTAGAATTTACTACTATAGCTTTTTGTATAGTAACTTAGTAAAGTTTAACTTTACTTAATATAAGCTATTAGTCTTTGTATTAAATAGAAAAAAGAATAGTTTAAGCATTGTATTATTTATAAATAAGTTGTTTATATGCAATACTATATAGTGTAGGAAATCCTAAAAGTAAAAAGTAGTAGGCAAAGAGCTTTTATAAAGTATTGCAGGCTCTTGCTGCAGTAACGTACGTGTCCTTACCCTCCTCTACTTTCTCTACTTCAAATTTTGTTAACTACACATAATCTTTTTTTAACTTTTGCGACTAATTAGTAGAGGGCAGCTGCTTTTCACTTTTTTAGAAAACTTATTTTGACTATAACAACAACCACCACCTTTAATACCTTAAAAAAATAAATGCTTATTACTAAATTCTTACATAAAAGACTTTTCTTAAGCATAAGGTTCAGAGCCTATGCAAGGCTCTAACTAATAAAAAAATATATTAGATATAAAGAAAGTCTCTTCTACTTTAAAAGCCTAAGGAATACTAAAGTAGAGCTATAGTCTAGTTTTGAAGGAAGGTAAAAGAGGCATATAATTACTAACAGCTCTAGAAGCGTAAGAAGGAGTAAGTATAACACTAAAAAGCTAAAATAAATAGGCATTGTAAGAAAATAAGGCAGGTAAAAATATAAGAAATAAAAAACGTAATACGTAAGGGCTATAGCTTAATTATTATGGAAAAAGGAGAAAGCTAAAAGGGCTACTAAACAAGCCTTTAGGGCAGCTGCTTACATAGCTGCAAAACAACTCTAACAATTTATAAAAACTTTTTAAAACAGTAAGAAGAGTAGCCTTAAGGCTCTTAAAAAAGCTACTTAAAAAAAGAGGCCTATCACGAGCCCTACAAGTAGTGGAGAGCCTTAAGGTGGTGTTACAGCTTAACTAGCGTCTACCTCGCGCACAGGGCGCACGATTAAAACTTTAACTTAATTTCTATAGCTATATATATTATTTAAGCCCTATAGATCATACTACAAAAAAATCTCGCGATAGTAGCTATTGTGTGAGGCTCTACAGCCTCAAGTTTGGTGGTTGTTTTGGTCTTCAAATCGGGCGTTACGCCGTCCACCTCGGTAATAATTGAGCTGTTCAACACGGACAATTAGGCTCAAGATCAAACTTTCACAAGGCGCCTCCGTACGTAATGGAGACACATTATTTGGTGGAGCTGAAATATTTGCTTTTCAGCTCTATACCTTTTCAAGTTTAGCCTGGCTGCCTTGCCGTCGATGGCGAGTAGCGCATTGGCACATTCATTGATATCGCGAACAGCTCAGCATGTTCCAGCCACCACAATACGTGAATATCATCGAACCGTCTGTTGACAATCTTGCCGATCTAGGAGCTGGATCAAACTTTAGGTTTGAAACTATCATCAGACCTTTAGAATACTGTTCTGGAAGTATCGCACACATATGGTACTTACCCGAAATTAATAGATTGGCCTAGCGATTCTTAGTGTTCTGCATAACACAAGTTTCAAATCGCTTTTGGCGACTGTCCAGCTTGGTATTCTTGGCAGGTATTGCATTAGTGCGGGCTTGATGTTTGTGAAGTTGTACGAGCTTAGCGCTAAATTCTAGAAACGTAGTCCTTGAAGTAATCACTGCGTTCAGGTTGGGGTTGGCAGTCCATCAGATGTTTAACTGAATGAGATGTAGATTATCGACCGTCGTCAACAGACACCATTAGTGGCATAGATTGTGCAGCTCAGCTGGACAAATCAGGAATAACGTTTCGGTAGTGCACGCCTTTTTGCGGTCTTTTGTGGTAGCTCGGTGCCAACACCTGCCATGGGGCACGCCAATTACGTTCTGTTATCAGCTCTAGTACTCAGGCCAAGCCATCGACCATTCGACTATAAATTTGATGGACTCTCTCCTATTATGACTATTATTCCAGTTTCAAGTTCCTTGGCTATACATTTGAGATTCTGTTCTCAAAATGGTTCAACTTGTCAGTTTATTTGGCATTCTCCTTGGTAGGTACAATCATCTGTAATTCCTTGATCTGAATACTATCCAGTTTTGAAGTACTATCATCCTTGAACATTCTAACGCTTATATTCTAGGGCTTCCACTCAGTGTACTGTCTCAAGGAAACTCCGGTGCCGCTAACTGGTGTGCTGCCAATTTCCCTGCAAATGCTGGGTCAGCATGTACCAGCCCTGCCGCTCGCAAAACAGGACCATACTATATATGTGGACTAGGACAAAATAATCCAAGCATGGCACTTTGCCGTCAAGTTTGCGTCAATACTGCTACTGATCCAAACAATTGCGGATCATGCGGTCGTGCAGCAGGTCCTGGTCAAACCTGTTGCAGCGGAAGCCTTGTCACTCTCGCCACCGACCCAAACAACTGCGGGACTTGTGGAAAAAAAGCAGGCCCCGGCCAGTCTTGTTGCGGTGGAAGTCTTGTCAATACTTCCACTGATCCAGCCAATTGTGGTTCATGTGGTTCAGCATGCCCAGCGCATAACTCATGCAGCGGCGGCCAATGCAAGCCAGCAAATTGCCAAGGGCTAGTTGTTCCGTCATGTAATGTAGCTACATGCCCAGGAGCTGAACAAGGGTGTTTTTGCTTAGAAAAGAAGAGTGGTGAGAACGTTTGTGCCGGTCCATGGGTAGGATATTGTTACTTGCACACCTGAGATCAATCAAGCTAGCTTGATAGCTTGATTGGAAGATTGATGCCAAGCCAAGCCAATCAATCCAGCCAAACCTCAT